>CM023200.3:2527280-2807280 GCA_004115045.4 Sinella curviseta | reverse complement strand
GGGGTCATTATTCAATGGGGTAAGAGTCAACATCATCTAAAATTTTTGTATTGAATTGAAAATCAGAAATCCTAATTTTAACAATACAACTTTCCTACGTTTGTACACCCCAAATACACAGCAGTGGTATAGCCCGAATGCATAGCGATGATATACAATACCTAATGCATTAAGCATGTCTAAACGTTTTGACTGCACTGCGGCCAGGAACATTTCCGTGCGCCACCGCGGTGCAAGGTACTTTGTTGTATTTAGTAGCGTCTGGCTTTTCCCTAATTTTCGGCGTCGCGGATTTCATAGAAATCCGAATTTCATACAATTCTGACACCACATATAAACTTGGGTCCTTTATGTTACGGCAATGAATATCGCACTAAAATAGCCAAAATGCCAACAGTTTTTGTCCCGTAGGATCCATAAATCAAATTTGTCAGATCTATGATACGTAACTTCGGAATCAGCGGAAAATTCTCAACACAACTGGACTAATTTCATTTAGATGTCGAGGGGACAGGACTGTGAGTGTACTTGTCAGTGCAAATAACGGGTAGTTTATTGCAGTATCGGGTAACTCAGCCCAGTAGGGAGTAAGTCATTGAAGTAGCGGCTAATTCAATGCAGCAGCGGAAAATTTGGGACAGTAGCGAAAATGTGAGCACAGTAGCGGAAAATTCCGTAAACTAACGCAAAATTGAATACAGTAGCGGAAAGATTGGAAAGTAAGGAAATTGAAAAAGGCAAATATGTTTGGAATCGTGAAGGCACCGATCGGTAGTAAATTTTCGGTGCTTTAAAATGAGCGCACTCATTTTTCCGAATGCCTTGATTTTCGGTCACCAGTGGACTATTTCTTCGGGCATATGCATTCAGGTAGACATCATAATAGATTGTGACCGGATTTTTATATAACTCGAGCTCTCTGCTCATGAGTTTTTTGTGCCGAATATATCGCAAAAAATATATTTGACTGGCGCACACTATTTTCTCATGTGAAGTAACATTGTTCTTGTAAATTAGTTAATAGTATAACAAGTTCAAGGTTTAGCGTTATCATGTATTCCTCCTATCCTGTTCGGAATATGGGCTTCAAAATATGCATTGTCATTTATGTGAAATGCAGACAATTTTACAACAACCAATACAATACAACCATTACTATTGCAGCTGCGAAACAAGTCATTTGTCCCTCAAAGAGTAATGAATTTTTAAAAATAGTTGGCGCTATAATTGATAAGCAAAAGTTTCAGTCATAGGAGCTATGTGAATATCGGTAATTCACATAACAAGATGTTGGATCGAACCCGAGCAACCGTTTAGATTTACACTGCTAAATTTACCAGTCGGTTTCATACAATACAATACCATAAATTATATACCGATAAATTTCATACAATACAATACCATAAATTATATACCGATAAATTTCATACAATACAATACCATAAATTATATACCGATAAATTTCATACAATACAATACCATAAATTATATACCGATAAATTTCATACAATACCGGTCGGTTCATTTCTTCAGGCTCGCGTTCCGCCTTGTTGCGTACGAATGCGGGAATGGACGGGCCTTCCGGAAGCGGGGCCCAGTGTCATCTTTGAGGCTGATACGTACACGGAAGTTACGAATATGATCCGCTGCAATAGGTTTTGGGGAACATCTCCAAACCCGTTGATGAGTTGTTGGAGATATGTGCTGTTATTGGAATTTTTATTCACAATGTTCCATTGTTTGGTGAACTGCTCGTCACATGATGATGGTAGACTGGACGAAACAGCGTTGATCCTTTGCATACTGATGTTCCAATGGCAATTCCTTGGTTCGAGAAATTAATGCCATTCCATTCAGTACCATGAAACCAACTGGACGGAAAATGGCATTGGTGTAGGTACGGTAGACCATGATGGTCGCCTTTAGAGCAAAGGTTCCAAAGACTGAAATCTAATCACTTGTGGAGGGAGAACTAGCGTCGCATATTGTATCGCATGTTGAGAGCTTGTTGCCAATGAAAGGATGATAGCACTACCGACTTTGTTTGACAGAGCCAAATGTCCTTTCTTTCCACTGGTAACAGACAACATCCTTGTGTGGACATTGCGTAGATGACGTGTGATTGATGGAGCCACAATTAGGACACTTTCTGTTGTTGTTTTTAGATTTTTTTGCCGGACGGCGTTTTACTTGAAGATGACGGAGGTGGCGGGGCACTCCAAGACTTGTCTTAAATTTTCTTATGCCACTGACGATTACTTGCTTTGTTGACATGTGACACTTTGGTATACCGTTGCTATGAACTGAACTAGCCACGAACGGATAATCTACAGGCTTAAGCTTGTTCATGGACGAAAGCTTGTTTGAGGACTTTGTCGACGGTGATGTAGTCTTTCATGTTGAAGATGGTGCGTTGGGCGGATTCACTTGCTAGTGCGAAGATAAATTGGTCACGGAGTATCCATTACAGGTCAACATTGAAGTCACAATGGGTTGCAAGTGTCCACAGAGAGGCAACGTACTGTGAATCTGACTCACCCGACATCGGCTGTCCACACGCGAAACGGTACCTTTCAGCGAGTGCTTTATGGGCAGGCTTAAGGTGACTTTTCAGGGCGTCGATAATCTCTGAGACTTTCTGTGATGTAGGATCTTTGGGCGACCAATATATAATAGCAAAACACATCTAGGCTTATCGGTGTTGGAGTCGATTTTGATGGAGTTCCATCCAGGTGGAGATAGAGTTGAAGAAATTCCACAGTAAAGGAGCCAGTACACCACTTTCCAGTGGCATTTACAACATTTGCGCACTGAAAGGTAGTTTAAACTTTCATAGAAACTTTCTCATACTATAGTAAACTGAGACTCGTCAAATGTACTATTTAAAACGGAAACTTACAACCCTTGTCGTTCCAACGTTAGTGATTGGGGCAACGTGAGATCGCGCCGCTAAATGTAGTGCCTGCATCTCATTTACATGATATGATACCTACTAACTAATATGCGAGGTGATACGCGTGCCTAGTTTGCCTGGTTATGTACAGTTTTATTTAGAGAAGTTAATGCTTACAGCTAGAACTCTGAGAGTGTTCTGCCGAGGGCAACGATCGTGTGCAACAATAACCTTCAACATTGGATAAATCAGATATAATATGTAGATTAACAGAATTAAAGCTAATGACTTATTGTGATACGATACTGAAATATAGCCAATTAACTAGACGGGAACAACAAGAAACGGGACAACCTGATAGATTATCATAAATTGGACAGTGATTAGAATATTATTCTAAACTACAAATCCGACAGATAATTTTTGCAGAAAAATGTTTTTAATCCTGACCGTGTTATTATATGAATTTCGCCAAGTATGTGTATTGCAATCGACGTTATTGTAATTAATAATCCAATTATCTTTTGGATTATGTTTTACGAATATAAATAATTAAACGTCGGTTGACTAAGGATCCATTTGGATAACGTCACCCAAATTAATTTCTTAGAAAACAATTTGGACCGTAACGAGTATTCAGTGGAAGTCAGCAAATGTAGATAAACCTCAATAAGCAAACACTTTATTTTGTAGTTTCAATACTGTATGGGTTGTTGCGTCCGCTCATATATTCGGTGCAGTATAAGAAGTTTTTTTGTGCATGATCATTACATTACAAAATGATGATGCAATTTTGCGTTTTACTTTTGGTGGTATTAGCTGGTAGTACCAGATCGGGCAGATTACAGCGATCGTCACGAAAATACAAATTCATTGAAAATATCAATTCAGAAGAAATTACAGGGTAAGCAGTTATTAAATCTACATTGGTTTTGAGCTCACGTTACAAGAAAAGTTGTGCACGTGCGAGTAAATTGTTAAACTCTTAAGAATATGAAACTGGACCCATGCCAATCCAAAATATGAACGATCCAAATTTTATTGGTCTCGAGGGTTTGGAGCAAAGCCGCCAAAGACTGAGTGATATCACACAAATATATAACAGAAATGGCACACATTTTAGGTGTCTATGCCATTGTGGTTGCCTAAATACAATTTGTAAGAAGTGAGAAACAGGACAATATCCTCTAGATCCAAAAGATGTAAAAAGGAACACGTGGAAAATGTACAATTTAAAGAAGCGGTGATTTTGTCAAGTACACAAATGCGTATTATATGTTAAAACTAGACCAAATTTCGATAAATAATTTATTGCATCATGCACATAAATAATCAACTTTATCTGCAAAAATATCAGTCAGTTACAGCATGTGTTTGATAATTCATCAGTTGAATTTTTATTTAAATTTATTAAGTGAACTAATAACTGACTCTTAATGTACAGTCGAATTCCATTTAAAACTTTGTTTAGACTGAATGTTTTGTCATAGATTTAGCGAAATATTTGCAGAATAATAATATTAAACTGCTATTCCATTTCTGCTGCATTAATCTGTTTTTGCGGAAGGTGGCTTAATCGGAGACAGTCGTGGTTTTAAAATGCCATACAACTAAAATCCTCAGAAAGAACTTGCACCATGTTCATCAACGTGGTTAGTACTACCAAGTAACATGATCATAAGCCAAATACGAAAACAATCCCGCGTTTTTATAGGAGTCGCCACGATCAGCAAATATGGCTAAAGGTTAAAAAATTAGAATCAACACATGAAAATCTTCCACCTTACCAAATTTCCGGCCGAATCCACGACAAAAATTCCTTTTTAAAAGTAACTGGGCTTTAGTAGTAGAAGGGGTTTAGTTCCGCTGGCTGTATATGCCATGGAACGAGTAGTGCTACTTTTTCTCATTCCCTCTGTTGGTGATTTGACTTTTCCCCATTTTCGCATATCAATTATACACTTATACCCTGTGTATAAAAAAGAGACTTGCATAAAACATAGACCATGTATTTACTCCATGACATAGGCTTACTGATCAATATAACTTTAGTAGATAGCAATATATCAGTACATACCTATTCATCAAATAATAGAATATGAACAGCAATTGATATTTGTAAATTCTATTACGGTCAATAAACTCTAACGATATCTTTGATAATGTTGATCCGAATGTTTATTTGAAATTATGAATTGCTGTCAATACATTTAATATACACTAAATTTGGTGTACTGTATGCCAATGTGCGAAAGCTCGAAACACATCAATTCTTTTACTTCGACAGAGTGCTAGTGTGCTCATCTTACGAGTTTCTGTTACAGCAAACAAGTTTGGAGGCTCTAGATCGGAAATATACATCAGGCACAAAACGAAACTGTTGCAATTCGATCTCGAACGCATCATGGATTATAGTTATTGCTGGACGTCATTTAATTCATTTCGTCAACTTATAGTTTGTTGACAATATACGGTAATATATGAAGCTGAACAATTATCAGATAATTATCCACAAAATAAATAGGCGGAATCGCATTAGAATTTTGCGAGGACGGTTGAACTTAACGTGCACTTTTAGCGTACTGTGCGCAGGTTGCATTGATCAGGATGAATTGCGCAAGTTTAATTCAGTACCTTGTTTCAAATTGCATAGTAATGCTAAAGTATATTGTACGATTAACTTCGAATTTCGATATAGTTGCTTGCTACGAATAATCATGTACCACCTACTATTCAATGAACTAGGAGGTTAATGTATTAATTTACTTAATTAACACAGTGTGTGTTGGTTAAGTCTTGGATGGTTAATTTCCTGCCGGTTTGACATTGCAATTTATGACCTTAATAACAACATACTTCAATTTTGCCGACAGCCGCATCAGTAACGGTATCAACACGCCACCTCAGTATTCCATTCCTGCAGTGGGCGAAACAATAAGGAAACTATTAAGAACTGACTCTGGATACATTATTGGTTACAACCATCATCATCGTCTATTTCTTGCGGAGCCGGAGGAACGATCTGACGCAAATGGTTTTCAGTTCTATATATTTCCGTTAACACAAATGATCGAACCATATGGTTTTGCCGTAATGGGTGCCAATGTGTTCCTGGAATCTGGTAACTATCTTTGCCGGTTAGTTCTGCGACTTGGGTTTCCGGGGGGCAAGGATGAACTAGAACGGCAAATGACGGTACAGGAGTTTTCGGAAAGATGTGTCAGTATTGAAAACGGGGATATTGAAAAAATCATTTCCGGGACACCATACGATGAAAACACTATCTACTTTTACAGCCCATATGGAATGAGAAAGTGGACAATGTGCGGCAGCAAGAATTGCTTTTATGAATGCCGGACTCCAATAGCCGCGTATTTTCATCGGAGTCCAGTATTTTTCATGCATTATTGGAAATAGTCCGAAATTGGTTTCTTTTCTCCACAAAACCGTTATTCATCTGATGGGAGGACTTCGTTTTCAAATGTCGGAAACAAATTCGTTTTTAAAGGCTCTATTCACTATTTCGTCGAAAAAAATGAATAAAAATTAAATCTGGGCCGCCGGTAAAAATCATTTTTTTATCAACAGCCCACATTACAAAGTTTTGTCAAACGAATATTTGCTTTATTTATTTATGTTAACATTCAATGGGTGGTCGGGTTGAAAGCAGTATGTAAAACATCAATTGGTTAGGAAATCTAGCAGGAAATTGTATCGACATGTTGCAGAGAATGCATAGTATTTATTTTAAAATTATAAGAGTAGAAATATTAACAATTGTACAGTTTCAGCGCTTTGACGATATGATAAGGACACAATAACCGCAGACATAATAAGATATAGGCGAATGACACGATAAAACGCATCCAGAGCCAGGATGAGGGATCGCCCAAATATGATTCACATAGACACGGATATACTTCGACAAAGACACGGCTATAGATCAGCCATATGCACGGATAGACACAGTGAGCTTTGCCAGAAACACAGTTATACATCGCAAATACAAGGTAATACGTCGCTACAGACACCGATATACATCGCCAAATACACGGCTATACAACGCAATACACACCGTTATACTTCGTCATAGACACGGCTGTACATCGCAATAGAAACGGTTATAGTTCGCAACAGACATGGCGGTACATCGCAACAGAAACGGCTATACATCGCAACAGACACGGCTGTACATCGCAACAGACACGGCTATACATCGCAACAGACACGGCTGTACATCGCAACAGACACGGCTATACATCGCAACAGACACGGCTGTACATCACAACATACACGGCTGTACATCGCAACAGACACGGCTGTACATCGCAACATACACGGTATACATCGCAACATACACGGCTATACATCGCAACATACACGGCCAAACATCGCAACATACACGGCTAACCATCGCATCATACACGGCTATACATCGCAACATACACGGCTAACCATCGCATCATACACGGCTATACATCGCAACATACACGGCTAAACATCGCAACATACACGGCTAAACATCGCAACATACACGGCTAAACATCGCAACATACACGGCTATACATCGCAACATACAGGGCTAAACATCGCAACATACACGGCTATACATCGCAACATACACGGCTAAACATCGCAACATACACGGCTAAACATCGCAACATACACGGCTATACATCGCAACATACACGCCTATACATATCAACATACACGGATATATATCGCCACATACACGGCTATACATCGCAACATACACGGCTATACGTCGCAACATACACGGCTATACATCGCAACATTCACCGCTATACATCGCAACATACACGGCTAAACATCGCAACATACACGGCTATAAATCGCAACATACAGGGCTAAACATCGCAACATACACGGCTATACATCGCAACATACACGGCTAAACATCGCAACATACACGGCTAAACATCGCAACATACACGGCTATACATCGCAACATACACGGCTAAACATCGCAACATACACGGCTAAACATCGCAACATACAAGGCTATACATCGCAACATACACGGCCAAACATCGCAACATACACGGCTAAACATCGCATCATACACGGCTATACATCGCAACATACACGGCTATACATCGCAACAAACACGGCTATACATCGCAACATACACGGCTATACATCGCAACAAACACGGCTATACGTCGCAACATACACGGCTATAAATCGCAACATACACGGCTATACATCGCAACCTACACGGCTATAAATCGCAACATACACGGCTATACATCGCAACCTACACGGATATACATCGCAACATACACGGATATACATCGCAACATACACGGTTATACATCGCAACATACACGGCTAAACATCGCAACATACACGGCTAAACATCGCAACATACACGGTTATACATCGCAACATACACGGCTATACATCGCAACCTACACGGATATACATCGCAA
The DNA here is from genome assembly GCA_004115045.4 of Sinella curviseta. Lineage (NCBI taxonomy): Eukaryota > Metazoa > Arthropoda > Collembola > Entomobryomorpha > Entomobryidae > Sinella > Sinella curviseta. Next base: position 2,798,934 of record CM023200.3, on the reverse strand, counting down.
CATACACGGATATACATCGCAACATACACGGTTATACATCGCAACATACACGGCTAAACATCGCAACATACACGGCTAAACATCGCAACATACACGGTTATACATCGCAACATACACGGCTAAACATCGCAACATACACGGCTAAACATCGCATCATACACGGCTAAACATCACAACATACACGGGTATACATCGCAACATACACGGCTATACATCGCAACATACACGGCTATACATCGCAACATACACGGCTATACATCGCAACATACACGGCTAAACATCGCAACATACACGGCTATACATCGCAACATACACGGCTAAACATCGCAACATACACGGCTAAACATCGCAACATACACAGATATACATCGCAACGTACAAGGCTATACAGCGCAGCATACACGGCTATACATCGCAACATACACGGCTATACATCGCAACAAACACGGCTATACATCGCAACATACACGGCCAAACATCGCAACATACACGGCTAAACATCGCATCATACGCGGCTATACATCGCAACATACACGGCTATACATCGCAACAAACACGGCTATACATCGCAACATACACGGCTATACATCGCAACAAACACGGCTATACGTCGCAACATACACGGCTATAAATCGCAACATACACGGCTATACATCGCAACCTACACGGCTATAAATCGCAACATACACGGCTATACATCGCAACCTACACGGATATACATCGCAACATACACGGATATACATCGCAACATACACGGTTATACATCGCAACATACACGGCTAAACATCGCAACATTCACGGCTATACATCGCAACATGCACGGCCAAGCATCGCAACATAAACGGCTAAACATCGCATCATACACGGCTAAACATCACAACATACACGGGTATACATCGCAACATACACGGCTATACATCGCAACATACACGGCTATACATCGCAACATACACGCCTATACATCGCAACATACACGGCTATACATCGCAACATACACGGCTAAACATGGCAACATACACGGCTATACATCGCAACCTACACGGCTATAAATCGCAACATACACGGCTATACATCGCAACCTACACGGATATACATCGCAACATACACGGATATACATCGCAACATACACGGTTATACATCGCAACATACACGGCTAAACATCGCAACATTCACGGCTATACATCGCAACATGCACGGCCAAGCATCGCAACATAAACGGCTAAACATCGCATCATACACGGCTAAACATCATAACATACACGGGTATACATCGCAACATACACGGCTATACATCGCAACATACACGGCTATACATCGCAACATACACGGCTATAAATCGCAACATACACGGCTATACATCGCAACATACACGGCTATACATCGCAACATACACGGCTATACATCGCAACATACACGGCTATAAATCGCAACATACACGGCTATACATCGCAACCTACACGGCTATAAATCGCAACATACACGGCTATACATCGCAACCTACACGGATATACATCGCAACATACACGGATATACATCGCAACATACACGGTTATACATCGCAACATACACGGCTATACATCGCAACATACACGGCTAAACATCGCAACATACACGGCTATACATCGCAACATACACGGTTATACATCGCAACATACACGGCTAAACATCGCAACATACACGGCTATACATCGCAACATACACGGCCAAGCATCGCAACATACACGGCTAAACATCGCATCATACACGGCTAAACATCGCAACATACACGGCTATACATCGCAACATACACGGCTATACATCGCAACATACACGGCTATACATCGCAACATACACGGCTATAAATCGCAACATACACGGCTATACATCGCAACATACACGGCTATACATCGCAACATACACGGCTATACATCGCAACATACACGGCTATACATCGCAACATACACGGCTATACATCGCAACATACACGGCTATAAATCGCAACATACACGGCTATACATCGCAACCTACACGGCTATACATCGCAACATACACGGCTATACATCGCAACATACACGGTTATACATCGCAACATACACGGCTATACATCGCAACATACACGGCTAAACATCGCAACATACACGGCTATACATCGCAACATACACGGCTATACATCGCAACATACACGGCTAAACATCGCAACATACACGGCTATACATCGCAACATACACGGCTATACATCGCAACAAACACGGCTATACGTCGCAACATACACGGCTATAAATCGCAACATACACGGCTATACATCGCAACCTACACGGCTATAAATCGCAACATACACGGCTATACATCGCAACCTACACGGATATACATCGCAACATACACGGATATACATCGCAACATACACGGTTATACATCGCAACATACACGGCTAAACATCGCAACATACACGGCTAAACATCGCAACATACACGGCTAAACATCGCAACATACACGGCTATACATCGCAACATACACGGCTATACATCGCAACATACACGGCTAACATCGCAACATACACGGCTATACATCGCAACATACACGGCCAATCATCGCAACATACACGGCTAAACATCGCAACATACACGGCTATACATCGCAACATACACGGCCAAACATCGCAACATACACGGCTAAACATCGCATCATACACGGCTATACATCGCAACATACACGGCTATACATCGCAACATACACGGCTATACATCGCAACATACACGGCTATACATCGCAACATACACGGCTATACATCGCAACATACACGGCTATAAATCGCAACATACACGGCTATACATCGCAACATACACGGCTATACATCGCAACATACACGGCTATACATCGCAACATACACGGCTATACATCGCAACATACACGGATATACATCGCAACATACACGGATATACATCGCAACATACACGGCTAAACATCGCAACATACACGGCTATACATCGCAACATACACGGCTATACATCGCAACATACACGGCTATACATCGCAACATACACGGCTATACATCGCAACATACACGGCTATACATCGCAACATACACGGCTATACATCGCAACATACACGGCTAAACATCGCAACATACACGGCTATACATCGCAACATACACGGCTATACATCGCAACATACACGGCTAAACATCGCAACATACACGGCTATACATCGCAACATACACGGCTAAACATCGCAACATACACGGCTATACATCGCAACATACACGGCTATACATCGCAACATACACGGCTATACATCGCAACATACACGGCTATACATCGCAACATACACGGCTAAACATCGCAACATACACGGCTATACATCGCAACATACACGGCTAAACATCGCAACATACACGGCTAAACATCGCAACATACACGGCTATACATCGCAACATACACGGCTATACATCGCAACATACACGGCTATACATCGCAACATACACGGCTATACATCGCAACATACACGGCTATACATCGCAACATACACGGCTAAACATCGCAACATACACGGCTAAACATCGCAACATACACGGCTATACATCGCAACATACACGGCTATACATCGCAACATACACGGCTATACATCGCAACATACACGGCTATACATCGCAACATACACGGCTATACATCGCAACATACACGGCTATACATCGCAACATACACGGCTATACATCGCAACATACACGGCTATACATCGCAACATACACGGCTATACATCGCAACATACACGGCTATACATCGCAACATACACGGCTATACATCGCAACATACACGGCTATACATCGCAACATACACGGCTAAACATCGCAACATACACGGCTATACATCGCAACATACACGGCTATACATCGCAACATACACGGCTATACATCGCAACATACACGGCTATACATCGCAACATACACGGCTATACATCGCAACATACACGGCTATACATCGCAACATACACGGCTAACCATCGCAACATACACGGCTATACATCGCAACATACACGGCTATACATCGCAACATACACGGCTATACATCGCAACATACACGGCTATACATCGCAACATACACGGCTATACATCGCAACATACACGGCTATACATCGCAACATACACGGCTATACATCGCAACATACACGGCTATACATCGCAACATACACGGCTATACATCGCAACATACACGGCTATACATCGCAACATACACGGCTATACATCGCAACATACACGGCTATACATCGCAACATACACGGCTATACATCGCAACATACACGGCTATACATCGCAACATACACGGCTAAACATCGCAACATACACGGCTATACATCGCAACATACACGGCTATACATCGCAACATACACGGCTATACATCGCAACATACACGGCTATACATCGCAACATACACGGCTATACATCGCAACATACACGGCTATACATCGCAACATACACGGCTATACATCGCAACATACACGGCTATACATCGCAACATACACGGCTATACATCGCAACATACACGGCTATACATCGCAACATACACGGCTATACATCGCAACATACACGGCTAAACATCGCAACATACACGGCTAAACATCGCAACATACACGGCTATACATCGCAACATACACGGCTATACATCGCAACATACACGGCTATACATCGCAACATACACGGCTATACATCGCAACATACACGGCTATACATCGCAACATACACGGCTATACATCGCAACATACACGGCTAAACATCGCAACATACACGGCTATACATCGCAACATACACGGCTATACATCGCAACATACACGGCTATACATCGCAACATACACGGCTATACATCGCAACATACACGGCTAAACATCGCAACATACACGGCTATACATCGCAACATACACGGCTAAACATCGCAACATACACGGCTATACATCGCAACATACACGGCTAAACATCGCAACATACACGGCTAAACATCGCAACATACACGGCTATACATCGCAACATACACGGCTAAACATCGCAACATACACGGATATACATCGCAACGTACACGGCTATACATCGCAACATACACGGCTAAACATCGCAACATACACGGATATACATCGCAACGTACACGGCTATACATCGCAACATACACGGCTATACATCGCAACATACACGGCTATACATCGCAACATACACGGCTAAACATCGCAACATACACGGCTATACATCGCAACATACACGGCTATACATCGCAACATACACGGCTATACATCGCAACATACACGGCTAAACATCGCAACATACACGGCTATACATCGCAACATACACGGCTATACATCGCAACATACACGGCTATACATCGCAACATACACGGCTATACATCGCAACATACACGGCTATACATCGCAACATACACGGCTATACATCGCAACATACACGGCTATACATCGCAACATACACGGCTATACATCGCAACATACACGGCTAAACATCGCAACATACACGGCTATACATCGCAACATACACGGCTAAACATCGCAACATACACGGCTATACATCGCAACATACACGGCTATACATCGCAACATACACGGCTATACATCGCAACGTACACGGCTATACATCGCAACATACACGGCTATACATCGCAACATACACGGATATACATCGCAACATACACGGCTAAACATCGCAACATACACGGCTATACATCGCAACATACACGGCTATACATCGCAACATACACGGCTAAACATCGCAACATACACGGCTATACATCGCAACATACACGGCTATACATCGCAACATACACGGCTAAACATCGCAACATACACGGCTATACATCGCAACATACACGGCTATACATCGCAACATACACGGCTATACATCGCAACATACACGGCTATACATCGCAACATACACGGCTATACATCGCAACATACACGGCTATACATCGCAACATACACGGCTAAACATCGCAACATACACGGCTATACATCGCAACATACACGGCTATACATCGCAACATACACGGCTATACATCGCAACATACACGGCTATACATCGCAACATACACGGCTATACATCGCAACATACACGGCTATACATCGCAACATACACGGCTAAACATCGCAACATACACGGCTATACATCGCAACATACACGGCTATACATCGCAACATACACGCAATACATCGCAACATACACGGCTATACATCGCAACATACACGGCTATACATCGCAACATACACGGCTATACATCGCAACATACACGGCTAAACATCGCAACATACACGGCTATACATCGCAACATACACGGCTATACATCGCAACATACACGGCTAAACATCGCAACATACACGGCTAAACATCGCAACATACACGGCTATACATCGCAACATACACGGCTATACATCGCAACATACACGGCTAAACATCGCAACATACACGGCTAAACATCGCAACATACACGGCTATACATCGCAACGTACACGGCTATACATCGCAACATACACGGCTATACATCGCAACATACACGGCTATACATCGCAACATACACGCCTAAACATCGCAACATACACGGCTAAACATCGCAACATACACGGCTAAACATCGCAACATACACGGATATACATCGCAACATACACGGCTAAACATCGCAACATACACGGCTATACATCGCAACATACACGGATATACATCGCAACGTACACGGCTATACATCGCAACATACACGCCTAAACATCGCAACATACACGGCTAAACATCGCAACATACACGGATATACATCGCAACAGACACGGCTATACATCGCAACAGACACAACAATACATCGCAACATACACGGCTATACATCGCAACATACACGGCTATACATCGCAACATACACGGCTATACATCGCAACATACACGGCTAAACATCGCAACATACACGGCTATAAATCGCAACATACACGGCTATAAATCGCAACATACACGGCTAAACATCGCAACATACACGGCTAAACATCGCAACATACACGGCTATACATCGCAACATACACGGCTATACATCACAACGTACACGGCTAAACATCGCAACATACACGGCTAAACATCGCAACATACACGGCTATACATCGCAACGTACACGGCTATACATCGCAGCATACACGGCTATACATCGCAACATACACGGCTATACATCGCAACATACACGCCTAAACATCGCATCATACACGGCTAAACTTCGCAACATACACGGCTAAACATCGCAACATACACGGATATACATCGCAACATACACGGCTAAACATCGCAAAATACACGGCTATACATCGCAACATACACGGCTAAACATCGCAACATACACGGATATACATCGCAACGTACAAGGCTATAAATCGCAACATACACGGCTAAACATCGCAACATACACGGCTATAAATCGCAACATACACGGCTATACATCACAACGTACACGGCTAAACATCGCAACATACACGGCTATACATCGCAACGTACACGGCTAAACATCGCAACATACACGGATATATATCGCAACATACACGGCTATACATCGCAACATTCACCGGCATACATCGCAACATACACGGCTAAACATCGCAACATACACGGCTATACATCGCAACATACAGGGCTAAACATCGCAACATACACGGCTATGCATCGCAACATACACGGCTATACGTCGCAACATACCCGGCTATACATCGCAACATTCACCGCTATACATCGCAACATACACGGCTAAACATCGCAACATACACGGCTATAAATCGCAACATACAGGGCTAAACATCGCAACATCCACGGCTATACATCGCAACATACACGGCTAAACATCGCAACATACACGGCTAAACATCGCAACATACACGGCTAAACATCGCAACATACACGGCTATACATCGCAACATACACGGCTAAACATCGCAACATACACGGATATACATCGCAACGTACACGGCTATACATCGCAACATACACGGCTAAACATCGCAACATTCACGGATATACATCGCAACGTACAAAGCTATACATCGCAACATACACGGCTATACATCGCAACATACACGGCTATACATCGCAACATACACGGCTAAACATCGCAACATGCACGGCTATACATCGCAACATACACGGCTATACATCGCAACATACACGGCTAAACATCGCAACATACACGGCTATACATCGCAACATACACGGCTAAACATCGCAACATACACGGATATACATCGCAACATACACGGCTATACATCGCAACATACACGGCTAAACATCGCAACATACACGGCTAAACATCGCAACATACACGGCTATACATCGCAACATACACGGCTAAACATCGAAACATACACTGATATACATCGCAACGTACAAGGCTATACATCGCAGCATACACGGCTATACATCGCAACATACACGGCTATACATCGCAACATACACGGCTAAACATTGCAACATACACGGCTATACATCGCAACATACACGGCTATACATCGCAACATACACGGCTAAACATCGCAACATACACGGCTATACATCGCAACATACACGGCCAGACATCGCAACATACACGGCTAAACATCGCATCATACACGGCTATACATCGCAACATACACGGCTAAACATCACAACATACACGGCTATGCATCGCAACATACACTGCTATACATCGCAACATACACGGCTATACATCGCAACATACACGGCTAAACATCGCAACATACACGGCTATACATCGCAACATACACGGAACTGCATCCCAATATACACGGCTATACAACGCCATTGACACGGATAGACTTCGCTCAGGACACAGTGAGCTTTGCCACAGACAGAGTTATGCATCGCTAATACAAAGTAACACATCGCTACAGACACGGCTATACATCACCATAGACACGGATTGACTTCGCTGCGAACAAAGTGAGCATTGCCACAGACACAGTTATACATCGCTAACACAAGGTAAGACATCGCAACATACACGGCTGTACATCGCAACAGACACAACAATACATCGCAACATACACGGCTATAAATCGCAACATACACGGCTAAACATCGCAACATACACGGCTATACATCGCAACAGACACAACAATACATCGCAACATACACGGCTATACTTCGCAACATACACGGCTATACATCGCAACAGACACAACAATACATCGCAACATACACGGCTATACTTCGCAACATACACGGCTATGCATCGCAACATACACTGCTATACATCGCAACATACACGGCTATACATCGCAACATACACGGCTAAACATCGCAACATACACGGCTATACATCGCAACATACACGGAACTGCATCCCAATATACACGGCTATACAACGCCATTGACACGGATAGACTTCGCTCAGGACACAGTGAGCTTTGCCACAGACAGAGTTATGCATCGCTAATACAAAGTAACACATCGCTACAGACACGGCTATACATCACCATAGACACGGATTGACTTCGCTGCGAACAAAGTGAGCATTGCCACAGACACAGTTATACATCGCTAACACAAGGTAAGACATCGCAACATACACGGCTATACTTCGCAACATACACGGCTATACATCGCAACAGACACAACAATACATCGCAACATACACGGCTATAAATCGCAACATACACGGCTAAACATCGCAACATACACGGCTATAAATTGCAACATACACGGCTATACATCACAACGTACACGGCTAAACATCGCAACATACACGGATATATATCGCAACATACACGGCTATACATCGCAACATACACGGCTATACGTCGCAACATACACGGCTATACATCGCAACATTCACCGCTATACATCGCAACATACACGGCTAAACATCGCAACATCCACGGCTATACATCGCAACATACACGGCTAAACATCGCAACATACACGGATATACATCGCAACATACACGGCTAAACATCGCAACATACACGGCTATACATCGCAACATACACGGCTAAACATCGCAACATACACGGCTAAACATCGCAACATACACGGCTATACATCGCAACATACACGGCTAAACATCGAAACATACACTGATATACATCGCAACGTACAAGGCTATACATCGCAGCATACACGGCTATACATCGCAACATACACGGCTATACATCGCAACATACACGGCTAAACATTGCAACATACACGGCTATACATCGCAACATACACGGCTATACATCGCAACATACACGGCTAAACATCGCAACATACACGGCTATACATCGCAACATACACGGCCAGACATCGCAACATACACGGCTAAACATCGCATCATACACGGCTATACATCGCAACATACACGGCTATACATCGCAATAAACACGGCTATACGTCGCAACATACACGGCTATACATCGCAACATACACGGCTATAAATCGCAACATACACGGCTATACATCACAACGTACACGGCTAAACATCGCAACATACACGGATATATATCGCAACATACACGGCTATACATCGCAACATACACGGCTATACGTCGCAACATACACGGCTATACATCGCAACGTACACGGCTATACATGGCAACATACACGCCTAAACATCGCAACATACACGGCTAAACATCGCAACATACACGGATATACATCGCAACAGACACGGCTATACATCGCAACAGACACAACAATACATCGCAACATACACGGCTATACTTCGCAACATACACGGCTATGCATCGCAACATACACGGCTATAAATCGAAACATACACGGCTATAAATCGCAACATACACGGCTAAACATCGCAACATACACGGCTATAAATCGCAACATACACGGCTATAAATCGCAACATACACGGCTAAACATCGCAACATACACGGCTAAACATCGCAACATACACGGCTATACATCACAACGTACACGGCTAAACATCGCAACATACACGGCTAAACATCGCAACATACACGGCTATACATCGCAACGTACACGGCTATACATCGCAGCATACACGGCTATACATCGCAACATACACGGCTATACATCGCAACATACACGCCTAAACATCGCATCATACACGGCTAAACATCGCAACATACACGGATATACATCGCAACAGACACGGCTATACTTCGCAACATACACGGCTATGCATCGCAACATACACGGCTATACATCGCAACATACACGGCTATACATCGCAACATACACGGCTATAAATCGCAACATACAGGGCTAAACATCGCAACATACACGGCTATGCATCGCAACATACACGGCTATACGTCGCAACATACCCGGCTATGCATCGCAACATACACGGCTATACGTCGCAACATACCCGGCTATACATCGCAACATTCACCGCTATACATCGCAACATACACGGCTAAACATCGCAACATACACGGCTATAAATCGCAACATACAGGGCTAAACATCGCAACATCCACGGCTATACATCGCAACATACACGGCTAAACATCGCAACATACACGGCTAAACATCGCAACATACACGGCTATACATCGCAACATACACGGCTAAACATCGCAACATACACGGATATACATCGCAACGTACACGGCTATACATCGCAACATACACGGCTAAACATCGCAACATTCACGGATATACATCGCAACGTACAAGGCTATACATCGCAACATACACGGCTATACATCGCAACATACACGACTATACATCGCAACATACACGGCTAAACATGGCAACATGCACGGCTATACATCGCAACATACACGGCTATACATCGCAACATACACGGCTATACATCGCAACATACACGGCTATACATCACAACGTACACGGCTAAACATCGCAACATACACGGATATATATCGCAACATACACGGTTATACATCGCAACATACACGGCTATACATCGCAACATTCACCGCTATACATCGCAACATACACGGCTAAACATCGCAACATACACGGCTATAAATCGCAACATACAGGGCTAAACATCGCAACATCCACGGCTATACATCGCAACATACACGGCTAAACATCGCAACATACACGGATATACATCGCAACATACACGGCTAAACATCGCAACATACACGGCTATACATCGCAACATACACGGCTAAACATCGCAACATACACGGATATACATCGCAACGTACAAGGCTATACATCGCAACATACACGGCTATACATCGCAACATACACGGATATACATCGCAACATACACGGCTAAACATTGCAACATACACGGCTATACATCGCAACATACACGGCTATATATCGCAACATACACGGCTAAACATCGCAACATACACGGCTATACATCGCAACATACACGGCCAGACATCGCAACATGCACGGCTAAACATCGCATCATACACGGCTATACATCGCAACATACACGGCTATACATCGCAATAAACACGGCTATACGTCGCAACATACACGGCTATACATCGCAACATACACGGCTATAAATCAGAACATACACGGCTATACATCACAACGTACACGGCTAAACATCGCAACATACACGGATATATATCGCAACATACACGGCTATACATCGCAACATACACGGCTATACGTCGCAACATACACGGCTATACATCGCAACGTACACGGCTATACATCGCAACATACACGCCTAAACATCGCAACATACACGGCTAAACATCGCAACATACACGGATATACATCGCAACAGACACGGCTATACATCGCAACAGACACAACAATACATCGCAACATACACGGCTATACTTCGCAACATACACGGCTATGCATCGCAACATACACGGCTATAAATCGCAACATACACGGCTAAACATCGCAACATACACGGCTATAAATCGCAACATACACGGCTATAAATCGCAACATACACGGCTAAACATCGCAACATACACGGCTAAACATCGCAACATACACGGCTATACATCGCAACATACACGGCTATACATCACAACGTACACGGCTAAACATCGCAACATACACGGCTAAACATCGCAACATACACGGCTATACATCGCAACGTACACGGCTATACATCGCAGCATACACGGCTATACATCGCAACATACACGGCTATACATCGCAACATACACGCCTAAACATCGCATCATACACGGCTAAACATCGCAACATACACGGCTAAACATCGCAACATACACGGATATACATCGCAACATACACGGCTAAACATCGCAAAATACACGGCTATACATCGCAACATACACGGATATACATCGCAACGTACACGGCTATACATCGCAACATACACGCCTAAACATCGCAACATACACGGCTAAACATCGCAACATACACGGATATACATCGCAACAGACACGGCTATACATCGCAACAGACACAACAATACATCGCAACATACACGGCTATACTTCGCAACATACACGGCTATGCATCGCAACATACACGGCTATAAATCGCAACATACACGGCTAAACATCGCAACATACACGGCTATAAATCGCAACATACACGGCTATAAATCGCAACATACACGGCTAAACATCGCAACATACACGGCTAAACATCGCAACATACACGGCTATACATCGCAACATACACGGCTATACATCACAACGTACACGGCTAAACATCGCAACATACACGGCTAAACATCGCAACATACACGGCTATACATCGCAACGTACACGGCTATACATCGCAGCATACACGGCTATACATCGCAACATACACGGCTATACATCGCAACATACACGCCTAAACATCGCATCATACACGGCTAAACTTCGCAACATACACGGCTAAACATCGCAACATACACGGATATACATCGCAACATGCACGGCTAAACATCGCAAAATACACGGCTATACATCGCAACATACACGGCTAAACATCGCAACATACACGGATATACATCGCAACGTACAAGGCTATAAATCGCAACATACACGGCTAAACATCGCAACATACACGGCTATAAATCGCAACATACACGGCTATACATCACAACGTACACGGCTAAACATCGCAACATACACGGATATATATCGCAACATACACGGCTATACATCGCAACATTCACCGGCATACATCGCAACATACACGGCTAAACATCGCAACATACACGGCTATAAATCGCAACATACAGGGCTAAACATCGCAACATACACGGCTATGCATCGCAACATACACGGCTATACGTCGCAACATACCCGGCTATACATCGCAACATTCACCGCTATACATCGCAACATACACGGCTAAACATCGCAACATACACGGCTATAAATCGCAACATACAGGGCTAAACATCGCAACATCCACGGCTATACATCGCAACATACACGGCTAAACATCGCAACATACACGGCTAAACATCGCAACATACACGGCTAAACATCGCAACATACACGGCTATACATCGCAACATACACGGCTAAACATCGCAACATACACGGATATACATCGCAACGTACACGGCTATACATCGCAACATACACGGCTAAACATCGCAACATTCACGGATATACATCGCAACGTACAAAGCTATACATCGCAACATACACGGCTATACATCGCAACATACACGGCTATACATCGCAACATACACGGCTAAACATCGCAACATGCACGGCTATACATCGCAACATACACGGCTATACATCGCAACATACACGGCTAAACATCGCAACATACACGGCTATACATCGCAACATACACGGCTAAACATCGCAACATACACGGATATACATCGCGACATACACGGCTATACATCGCAACATACACGGCTAAACATCGCAACATACACGGCTATACATCGCAACATACACGCCTATACATCGCAACATACACGCCTATACATCGCAACATACACGGATATACATCGCAACATTCACCGCTATACATCGCAACATACACGGCTAAACATCGCAACATACACGGCTATAAATCGCAACATACAGGGCTAAACATCGCAACATACACGGCTATACATCGCAACATACACAACTAAACATCGCAACATACACGGCTAAACATCGCAACATACACGGCTAAACATCGCAACATACACGGCTATACATCGCAACATACACGGCTAAACATCGCAACATACACGGATATACATCGCAACGTACACGGCTATACATCGCAACATACACGGCTATACATCGCAACATACACGGCTATACATCGCAACATACACGGCTATACATCGCAACATACACGGCTATACATCGCAACATACACGGCTATACATCGCAACATACACGGCTATACATCGCAACATACACGGCTATACATCGCAACATACACGGCTATACATCGCAACATACACGGCTAAACATCGCAACATACACGGCTATACATCGCAACATACACGGCTATACATCGCAACATACACGGCTATACATCGCAACATACACGGCTATACATCGCAACATACACGCCTATACATCGCAACATACACGGCTATACATCGCAACATACACGGCTATACATCGCAACATACACGGCTATACATCGCAACATACACGGCTATAAATCGCAACATACAGGGCTAAACATCGCAACATACACGGCTATACATCGCAACATACACGCCTAAACATCGCAACATACACGGCTAAACATCGCAACATACACGGATATACATCGCAACATACACGGCTATACATCGCAACATACACGGCTATACATCGCAACATACACGGCTAAACATCGCAACATACACGGCTATACATCGCAACATACACGGCTATACATCGCAACATACACGGCTATACATCGCAACATACACGGCTATACATCGCAACATACACGGCTATACATCGCAACATACACGGCTATACATCGCACATACACGGCTAAACATCGCAACATACACGGCTAAACATCGCAACATACACGGATATACATCGCAACATACACGGCTATACATCGCAACATACACGGCTATACATCGCAACATACACGGCTATACATCGCAACATACACGGCTATACATCGCAACATACACGGCTAAACATCGCAACATACACGGCTAAACATCGCAACATACACGGCTATACATCGCAACATACACGGCTATACATCGCAACATACACGGCTATACATCGCAACATACACGGCTATACATCGCAACATACACGGCTATACATCGCAACATACACGGCTATACATCGCAACATACACGGCTAAACATCGCAACATACACGGCTATACATCGCAACATACACGGCTATAAATCGCAACATACACGGCTATACATCGCAACATACACGGCTAAACATCGCAACATACACGGCTATACATCGCAACATACACGGCTATACATCGCAACATACACGGCTAAACATCGCAACATACACGGCTAAACATCGCAACATACACGGCTATACATCGCAACATACACGGCTATACATCGCAACATACACGGCTATACATCGCAACATACACGGCTATACATCGCAACATACACGGCTAAACATCGCAACATACACGGCTAAACATCGCAACATACACGGCTAAACATCGCAACATACACGGCTATACATCGCAACATACACGGCTATACATCGCAACATACACGGCTATACATCGCAACATACACGGCTATACATCGCAACATACACGGCTATACATCGCAACATACACGGCTATACATCGCAACATACACGGCTATACATCGCAACATACACGGCTAAACATCGCAACATACACGGCTATACATCGCAACATACACGGCTATACATCGCAACATACACGGCTAAACATCGCAACATACACGGCTATACATCGCAACATACACGGCTATACATCGCAACATACACGGCTATACATCGCAACATACACGGCTATACATCGCAACATACACGGCTATACATCGCAACATACACGGCTATACATCGCAACATACACGGCTATACATCGCAACATACACGGCTATACATCGCAACATACACGGCTATACATCGCAACATACACGGCTATACATCGCAACATACACGGCTATACATCGCAACATACACGGCTATACATCGCAACATACACGGCTAAACATCGCAACATACACGGCTATACATCGCAACATACACGGCTAAACATCGCAACATACACGGCTATACATCGCAACATACACGGCTATACATCGCAACATACACGGCTATACATCGCAACATACACGGCTATACATCGCAACATACACGGCTATACATCGCAACATACACGGCTATACATCGCAACATACACGGCTAAACATCGCAACATACACGGCTATACATCGCAACATACACGGCTATACATCGCAACATACACGGCTATACATCGCAACATACACGGCTATACATCGCAACATACACGGCTATACATCGCAACATACACGGCTATACATCGCAACATACACGGCTATACATCGCAACATACACGGCTATACATCGCAACATACACGGCTATACATCGCAACATACACGGCTATACATCGCAACATACACGGCTATACATCGCAACATACACGGCTATACATCGCAACATACACGGCTATACATCGCAACATACACGGCTATACATCGCAACATACACGGCTATACATCGCAACATACACGGCTATACATCGCAACATACACGGCTATACATCGCAACATACACGGCTATACATCGCAACATACACGGCTAAACATCGCAACATACACGGCTATACATCGCAACATACACGGCTATACATCGCAACATACACGGCTATACATCGCAACATACACGGCTAAACATCGCAACATACACGGCTATACATCGCAACATACACGGCTATACATCGCAACATACACGGCTATACATCGCAACATACACGGCTATACATCGCAACATACACGGCTATACATCGCAACATACACGGCTATACATCGCAACATACACGGCTATACATCGCAACATACACGGCTATACATCGCAACATACACGGCTATACATCGCAACATACACGGCTATACATCGCAACATACACGGCTAAACATCGCAACATACACGGCTATACATCGCAACATACACGGCTATACATCGCAACATACACGGCTATACATCGCAACATACACGGCTATACATCGCAACATACACGGCTATACATCGCAACATACACGGCTATACATCGCAACATACACGGCTATACATCGCAACATACACGCTATACATCGCAACATACACGGCTATACATCGCAACATACACGCTATACATCGCAACATACACGGCTAAACATCGCAACATACACGGCTATACATCGCAACATACACGGGCTAAACATCGCAACATACACGGCTATACATCGCAACATACACAACTAAACATCGCAACATACACGGCTAAACATCGCAACATACACGGCTATACATCGCAACATACACGGCTAAACATCGCAACATACACGGCTATACATCGCAACATACACGGCTATACATCGCAACATACACGGCTATACATCGCAACATACACGGCTATACATCGCAACATACACGGCTATACATCGCAACATACACGGCTATACATCGCAACATACACGGCTATACATCGCAACATACACGGCTATACATCGCAACATACACGGCTATACATCGCAACATACACGGCTATACATCGCAACATACACGGCTATACATCGCAACATACACGGCTAAACATCGCAACATACACGGCTATACATCGCAACATACACGGCTATACATCGCAACATACACGGCTATACATCGCAACATACACGGCTATACATCGCAACATACACGGCTATACATCGCAACATACACGGCTATACATCGCAACATACACGGCTATACATCGCAACATACACGGCTATACATCGCAACATACACGGCTATACATCGCAACATACACGGCTATACATCGCAACATACACGGCTAAACATCGCAACATACACGGCTAAACATCGCAACATACACGGCTATACATCGCAACATACACGGCTATACATCGCAACATACACGCCTATACATCGCAACATACACGGCTAAACATCGCAACATACACGGCTATACATCGCAACATACACGGCTATACATCGCAACATACACGGCTATACATCGCAACATACACGGCTATACATCGCAACATACACGGCTATACATCGCAACATACACGGATATACATCGCAACATACACGGATATACATCGCAACATACACGGCTATACATCGCAACATACACGGCTATACATCGCAATATATACGGCTATACATCGCCATAGACACGGCTATACATCGCCATAGACACGGTTATACGTCTCCATAGACACGGCTCTACATTGCCCTAGACACGGCTATACATCACAATAGGCACGGCTGTACATCGCAATAGAAAAGGCTATACATCTACAGTTCTTTCTATCTCACTGACTGATTTGGCAACTGCAATTATTTGGAAGGAAGACGGATATATTCTTATCATGACAATAACCCTGTGTAGGAAGCATGGTAGGTATTTCCTCGTTTCTGCTCAACGCCATTACGCAAATTGAGAACTTTAAAACAGTCACAGATCATTTTTCATTTAAAATAGAAAATTTGTAGGGGTCAGAATATGCATTTTGAAATGAAGTATATTTTTTAAATGCGATGACTTAAGCTTAGTCGTGGCTATCGTGCATATTAATTGATATGATAGAAACGGTTTATGACAGAAAATGTTATTCAAAATTTTTAAACACGTCTCCGTGTATGTTATCCAGGCTAGTGTTACTGTCCCAATGCAGATTTCTATGGCATGCGAGCTTTTACTTAAGCGGATGTAAAACGTTACTTGAAAATATTTACTCTGCATATACGTCCCTATGTTGGTACTAGGGTTTGTTTCCATCACGAATGCTTGCCTTGTGCGAATGACGATTGTAATAATTTAGTTTCAAATGCTTACTGAAGCTCAACGAACAGGTAAGTACTTTACATAGCTATTCGAATTGTACTGACATGAAAACCCTACTTGACTACTGACGTACCCGATATCACACAAAACTAGGACGGATGTAAACCCGAACTAAAAAACTACCGGAAGCGCACTGAATTGTGGAATTGAGAAATGGGACATCAGTTCACCATCCGAACCACTAATATTGAATTTCTCGTTGAATTTCCGAAATAATATAACTTGACCATTTCGTAACCCTTTGACCGGTGAGGGTCATGTAGCCACTACTCCGACAATTGGTCGAATTGACCCATGGTGCCGTGACAAAAAGTGATGAGAATCTGATAAGCCACTAAAAGGTATTTGCCCATAAGGATGCATGTGGATTTTCTCCCCACCGTATTTACCCCTGGGGTTGTGCCCCGAAAATCCAAAATCAATACCGAACTTTCGAATGACCAGAGGTACTTCTCTGTCAAATTTGGACCAAATTGGTCAACGTGGGGGAAAGTTATAGTGCTTACAGTCACACAGACCGAAAACATCAATCGCAACTGGGACGGGTGTAAACCCGAATTAAGAAACTACCGGAAGTCCGACCAGTGCAATTCGACGTAATAAATCACCTATTTCATCTCCCAACTTGACTTTTCCCTCAATTAGCATTTTGCCCCTTACCCCACCCGCACTTTCAGGGACCCACCACTCCTACAGTTGCGAGAATTGACACATAGTGTGGTAACAAAACATGATCAACATAAAATTCTGTATCTGATAAGCCAATAAAAAATTTGTGCCCATAAGAATGCATGTGGGACCTTACCCCACACCGTTCCCCCGGGGTTGGGTCCAGGCGGCCCAAAATCAATACCGAATTTTCCCATGACCTGAGGTACCTCTATGCAAAATTACAGCAAAATCCGTCAACGTTAACAAAAGTTATAGTTCTTACAGACGTTCGGATACACAGACAGACAAACAGAACAATCGCAATAGCTACCTATATAAGCATTTCATGCTTCAGGTAGTTACTAAATGTGACAAACGATTGGCTTGTGTTGTGGCGGTGAAATGACAATCCATAGACGAACTGCCATCAAGAGATTGCAATGGCAACTTCAAACTAAAAAAATAAAATTGGCCGTTGGACACTTTTGTTTTCTAAAATTGAAGCATCCATGAAACAGCGTATAAGATAAAGAACTTATAATTTAATTGGGAACAATGGTTGGGCACGGACGCAATAGGAAACCGAGCACGGCTTGGAAGATAGGTTACCAAAACACGGTCGTTTTGTCCTAATGGGATACAGCCACACTGTAAGATATAAAATTTGAGTACTATATTTTCCTTACAACTGCTCATTGCCCAAATGAATCTTAATATGTTTTATGATTATATAGTATTTGTTTATGGAAATGCTAAGCTATATCGAGGGTGTCCATATATTTTGCGGACTCCAACTGCGCATCACGGTAAAAAATGACAAGCGAGCAACGATTGTTCACAACAAACATACAATTATGCTTGGGATAGCTTTTACTTACCTATTAAAATCACTGCCATACAAATGATGTATATGTATATAAGATGCATTAAGCGGTCAATCAGTATATACATTTAATATACGCACAGGCACCCGCTAAGTGTTTAGCCGTTAATTTGCTAACAACTAACCAAAAATGTTGCCACAACACAACAAATGAATGGTTTAAATGGTTTTATTTTAATGTGTAACAACTGGGTTGCAACCACATACGTTTTATATTTTTTCTGAAAAAGTTATACTTAACACAAATTAACATTATTTTTTAAATCAAATTTGCATGTGTTCCGGGTTGGTGACCATCACATTGTTTGTGAGGCTTTTGCGAGAAGGAATTGTAATTGGATTTACTTTGAATGTCCGTTAGACTGCGAGCCATATCCTTCTAAATTTAGGTCAACAACCAGATCGTTTTCTCTGAAAATAAGAAATGCAGCATATAGAAAAGAAAAATAGTGGCATAGAAATGTAAGTGCAGCAAAGATCTCAGGCTCAGAGTAACGTATTCTACTAATTCTACTACATCCACCTTAACAAAAAAAGAGATAAGTCGAACAAGAATCTTGCCAGCACGGATCATTTGCCTAATTTGGAGCTAGTCCGTAATATATTTCCATATTCAAAATCGACAATGTTGAAAACATTGTAGGCGTTCATTTTGGCCGCGCGCGTCACTCAACGTCTAAATGGAAAGCGATCGGACAACACGTTGCGCCAGGTATTTATATGTAATTCTGCACCACCCCGTACATATATGCAAAAAACTATTGCCAATGGCAGCAAAACAAATGCCATACCACTACTGTTAGACTCGGAAACACGATACATATATGAGAACACACTTTTGAGATATATGTTAACAGTTTCACAAGTTACCTATAGTTTATTCCGTATCGTTACTCATTTATAAACCAACATTCTGAGGGCTGCGTCGCAACTAGTACAATTCAATTTGTGTTTTCGTATTTACAATATGCTGGCTCAAAATATGAATTTGAAGGGGAACTTTGGTTATAGAGTTTGGACTGTTTAATGTGTTCATAGTTATTAGTAGTTCATTAAAATATGATCGTTAATACCTAGTCGGATTGTAAAGATAGAAGTGCGATAATACGGTATCAAAAATAATATGTATCAAATCGCCAATTTCTCACAATCTCCATGCGAAATTTTTATATAGTTGCCGAACAACAGTATTGATGTATGTAATTCGTAAACGCTAGACAACGCTATTATTGCATTTACTACACTATGACTGTCTATACTAAGTGATGCCGTGCCGCTTCATTTGCAGCATTACAATTGCGCAGCGTTGAGTCGTTGCCAATACCAATTCTTGCAGTCGTTTTAAGCGTTGCAAATTTTGTGTTTTGGAAATTCGTAGACCCCAACTGATCCATAGGCTAAATACGCCTTTTACGTTAACGTCGTTGTAACATATTCAAAGGCTCAGGAAGAGGAAACAGAACGTTCGTGTTGAACGTTGCCAAGGAAAAACGTATTGTAAAATATTAAAAATACATTAGATATGTCTAATTTAATGTGACATAATGAGACGCACATACGTGTGTATTGCCTTTGATCCGACTCTCACGACGTCTCCTGAACATGGGTCATCTTGCTGAAATTCATCGAAACTTTGGCATTTACGTCCATATGAATATGTGTCATCGTTGATGCTTCTTATATAGAACACAGCCCCATGAACACCACCAAGCCTTCTGGCTAAGCTGTCAAAATTCCACCATGACCTTAGAGGATTTAGCTTTTCCAAGTGGCCCAAAGTATGATTATTGAAAATAAATGGGCTTCCAATTTTTGCTGTGAAGTTATTAAAATGAATTAGAGGCGGAAGACATTCAATAGTGTAGTGGAATGCCTTTGTATGTAGGCTTACATAATACAAGAGTATGTGCCCACTTAGTTGGGTAATGCCAGGTCCAACAATATTCGTACAGCATCTCCGCAGCCGATGTTCCCTCATACGTTCCAAACGTGATCAAAAAATCGGGTGCAGTAATGTACAACTTGGACAATAACATGTTTTTCAATTATAAATCCGAACATAAATTCTAATGTCATGTCATATTATGAAATAACAGATTAAAATATAACGAAAACAAATGGATTTTATTTCCAGGCACAGGGACATACAGTTAACAACTGATTACGACACTGGATGTTATTGCGGATGTATATCGGTGGTTTCACCATTGCTCACCGGAACATCTATCGCCTTGTAAATTGTCGCAAAGCGATTCTAGCATACAAAGTGTCACTAAGCAAAGTATTTCATTTAGCCTTACCAAGTTTAATTGCGTTCTGAAATCGTTTGTAATCTTAAAATGACGCAACGTTCATAACAGATAAAACAAACCTTATGTGCTGTCAAAATATTCAGAATACTATTTAATATTATTATTCACGCAACGACTGTAGACATGATGGTGAATCCATCAACCACACGCGAAGGAAACCACGACACACGCGCTGACCAAACAATCAACCACGCACTGACGAAACAATGGATAATGTGCTGGCAAAATCATCAATCGCGCGCTAACCAAACCATCAGTCGGGCGCTGATGAAACCATCAATCGGGCGCTAACCAAACCATCAATCGGGCGCTAACCAAACCATCAATCGGGCGCTAACCAAACCATCAATCCGGCGCTGATGAAACCATCAATCGGGCGCTAACCAAACCATCAATCGGGCGCTGATGAAACCATCAATCGGACGCTAACGAAACCATCAATCGGGCGCTAACCAAACCATCAATCGGGCGCTAACCAAACCATCAATCGGGCGCTAACCAAACCATCAATCGGGCGCTAACCAAACCATCAATCGGGCGCTAACCAAACCATCAATCCGGCGCTGATGAAACCATCAATCGGGCGCTAACCAAACCATCAATCGGGCGCTAACCAAACCATCAATCGGGCGCTAACCAAACCATCAATCGGGCGCTAACTAAACCATCAATCGGGCGCTAACCAAACCATCAATCGGGCGCTAACCAAACCATCAATCGGGCGCTAACCAAATCATCAATCGGGCGCTAACCAAACCATCAATCGGGCGCTAACCAAATCATCAATCGGGCGCTGACCAAACCCTGATACACACTGACAAAACCATCAACCACTGCGCTGACGATACCATGAAACTATAACACTGTATGGGGTGGAGAGTAAACGGAAGTACGTAAAGTGTAAACGGTACAGCGTGTAGTGTAAACGGCAGATCGTGTAGGGTAAACGGCAGATCCTGTAGGGTAAACGGCAGATCGTGTAGGGTAAACGGCAGATCGTGTAGGGTAAACGGCAGATCGTGTAGGGTAAACGGCAGATCGTGTAGAGTAAACGGCAGATCGTGTAGGGTAAACGGCAGATCCTGTAGGGTAAACGGCAGATCGTGTAGGGTAAACGGCAGATCGTGTAGGGTAAACGGCAGATCGTGTAGGGTAAACGGCAGATCGTGTAGGGTAAACGGCAGATCGTGTAGGGTAAACGGCAGATCGTGTAGGGTAAACGGCAGATCGTGTAGGGTAAACGGCAGATCGTGTAGGGTAAACGGCAGATCGTGTAGGGTAAATGGCAGATCGTGTAGGGTAAACGGCAGATGGTGTAGGGTAAACGGCAGATGGTGTAGGGTAAACGGCAGATCGTGTAGGGTAAACGGCAGATCGTGTAGGGTAAACGGCAGATCGTGTAGGGTAAACGGCAGATCGTGTAGGGTAAACGGCAGATCGTATAGGGTAAGCGGCAGATCGAGTTGGGTAAACGGTAGGTCGTGTAGTGTAAACGGTACATCGAGTTGGGTAAACAGCAGATCTTGTAGTGTAAATGGTGGATCTTGCAGTCTAAACGGTAGAGCGTGTTGTGTAATGGGTAGATCGTGTAGTGTAAAGGGTAGATCGTGTAGTGTAAACGGTAGATCGTGTAGTGTAAACGGTAGATCGTGTATGGTAAGCGGTAGATCGTGTAGTGTAATTGGTACGGCGCGTAGTATAAACAGTATGTCGAGCAGTGTTATTTGTTCGTGAACTGTTAACCAAAAGGAATGTAGTGTAAACGGATGAGCGTGTGGCGTAAATGGTATGACCTGTGGTATAAACGCAGGACTACGGCCGGCGCCCTGTTCCGCCCAGTCATATGTGCAATAAGCAAAATCTATTGGACACATGAAATTGGAATCGGCTTGAAATAAAGTAACAGGTGGTTTAGTACGTTAATTTACTAACGTGGAGTTAACCATGGTAATTGCTTTTAATAAGAGGCTGTATGCTTGATAAGGCATAGTTTAACTAATTAATTCAAATCGGAGTTCACCACTACATAGGGCTTACCAGGAATAACAATCTGTCACGATTTAACTCAGGTTTAATAGGGGGACATCTTTTCGCTCCTGTGGTTTGGCATTAGTGATATGTTTAATGTTTGTAACATTATACCACGGGGTTGAGGAGGAACGGTTCGTCCGCTGAACTTTTGCAAGTAATTGCATATTAGTACTAGAGACGCCAAGCGGTTAATCTAACGTTCGTTAAAAGCCCTTTAACACAAACGCTTACAGTAACTTAGGTTAAGTTTTAGATGATAATGATGGACAGAAATGAACGCATCCATAGAAAAAAACAGCAAAAATTGTAATGCATTAATCGGTAGTGATTGTTGCGGAAGAGTAAGCGGTGAGCAAATATATTCATCATACATTTTAGGTGTATTTCCGGTAAAATCTTTCTAAACAGGCACCCACTATTCAACCCGGTAGGTATTGATAGTAGTAATGTATTGGTAGTAGAAAGGTATTGGTAGTTGTCAGGTATTGGTAGTAGCAAGGTATTTTTAGTAGAAAGGTATTGGTAGTTGTAAGGTATCGGTAGTAGTAAGGCATTGGTAGTAGCAACGTATTGGTAGTAGCAACGTATTGGTAGTAGCAACGTATTGGTAGTAGCAACGTATTGGTAGTAGTATGGTATTGGTAGTTGTAAGGTATTGGTAGTAGTAAGGTATTAGTAGTAGTAAGGTATTGGTAGTGGTAAGGTATTGATAGTGGTAAGGTATTGGTAGTTGTAAGGTATTGGTAGTAGTAAGGTATTGGTAGTAGTAAGGTATTGGTAGTAGTAAGGTATTGGTAGTGGTAAGGTATTGATAGTGGTAAGGTATTGGTAATAGTAAGGTATTGGTAGTAGCAAGGTATTGGTTGCAGTAAGGTATTGGTAGTAGCAAGGTATTGGTTGCAGTAAGGTATTGGTAGTAGTAAGGTATTGGTAGTAGTAAGTAGTAAACTATTGGTGGTAGTATGGCATTTGCAGTAATGAGATATTGGTAGTTGTAAGGTATTGGTAATAGTAAGGTATTGGTAGTAGTAAGGTATTGGTAGCTGTTACGTATTCGTAGTTGTAAGGTATTGGTAGCTGTTATGTATTCGTAGTTGTAATGTATATGTACTTGTAATGCATATGTACTTGCAATGTATATGTACTTGTAATGTATATGTACTTGTAATGTATATGTACTTGTAATGTATATGTACTTGTAATGTATATGTACTTGTAATGTATATGTACTTGTAATGTATATGTACTTGTAATGTATATGTACTTGTAATGTATATGTACTTGTAATGTATATGTACTTGTAATGTATATGTACTTGTAATGTATATGTACTTGTAATGTATATGTACTTGTAATGTATATGTACTTGTAATGTATATGTACTTGTAATGTATATGTACTTGTAATGTATATGTACTTGTAATGTATATGTACTTGTAATGTATATGTACTTGTAATGTATATGTACTTGTAATGTATATGTAGTTGTGAGTTGTAAGCTATTGGTAGTAGTAAGCTATTGGTAGTAGTAAGCTATTGGTAGTAGTAAGCTATTGGTAGTAGTAAGCTATTGGTAGTAGTAAGCTATTGGTAGTAGTAAGCTATTGGTAGTAGTAAGCTATTGGTAGTAGTAAGCTATTGGTAGTAGTAAGCTATTGGTAGTAGTAAGCTATTGGTAGTAGTAAGCTATTGGTAGTAGTAAGCTATTGGTAGTAGTAAGCTATTGGTAGTAGTAAGCTATTGGTAGTAGTAAGCTATTGGTAGTAGTAAACTATTGGTGGTAGTAAGGCATTGGCAGTAATGAGGTATTGGTAGTTGTAAGGCATTGGTAGTCGTAAGGTATTGGTAGTAGTAAGATATTGGTAGTGGTAAGGTATTGGTAGTGGTAAGGTATTGGTAGTGGTAAGGTATTGGTAGTGGTAAGGTATTGGTTGCAGTAAGGTATTGGTAGTAGTAAGGTATTGATAATAAGGTATTGATAATAAGGTATTGGTAGTAGTAAGTAGTAAGCTATTGGTAGCAGTAAGCTATTGGTAGTACTAAGCTATTGGTAGTAGTAAGCTATTGGTAGTAGTAAGCTATTGGTAGTAGTAAGCTATTGGCACACTTTACATTAACCGACCCAATACTTCTGGTTCTGGCAGAGGTTTATTGGTGAAAATCGATAGCGAACGTCGCATACGTGTTTGTAATTACTGGTCACTCACAGATTTACAAACGGACACAAAGATGAATTGCAATTATTCGTTTGAAAAATTTTAAACTTCTAAAAATTAATTATATCATAAAATACGAGTTTCGTTACAGAAACACAGTTCATTCAAAATGTACAAACTTCGGACTTAAACCCCGAAATTCGGGGCACAAATTTCTTATCCAAACCCGAAATTTTGTTATAAAACCCAATGGTTTAGTTTAGTTTGTGACAATCAGAACCCCATCCTGGGTTATTACGCTGATCGATAACATATTAAATATTTAATCACGACACCTAAATTCAATAACCAACCATAAACACAACGGAACTTGCAAACAATGTTAATGGTACCATTAGTCGTATTCGGTAAATATGGAACACGTCAGACGAGAGGGACACAAAGCATTCTATTCGGAGTTGTATAATTTAAGTGAGCTTATTAAATTTTAAGGCGAATAAATGATTGGCACTTACATCTACAAATGAGGCATCTCCCTGTGAAAGAGTATGTTCCAAAATATCTAGATCGTTACGGCGCAGAGCATTATGTCCCAACGGATCAAACCCTGGTATAGAGCATTGAGATACAGGGAAACCGTTACAAAAAACTTCAAACTCCGTCTTCGTTCATGAAGAATCAGATTATTAGTAAAATTTATTAAATTAAATACCAACTCAAAATGTACAATCTACAATGACAACAAGTGTGGTCCGTAACAAACAAGAGGCCGTTACTGTATGCTTTTATATTTGTGTTTGTGGTCCATGGCTATAAAGTGTGAGGTATCTTAGGTATAAAATCAGTACTTGCAACGATTGTGATCAGCTCACGATCTCTATGGAAAATTCGAGCTTAATTGAGTGAACAATTCGACGGACTTCCAGTCCGGAGCTTATCCCCGGAAAACGGTGATGGGACTGATTATTCTGCGCTGCGTTGTCAAGCAAAAATCGGAAGCCTCGTACTGAATGATGCTGAATAAGAATGAAAATTATATGTTTGTATTTCAAATACACGCATTCTCTATACTATTAACTCATTATCGTCAGATAAAAGAGCATAAGCGAGGATGTTAGACAACAAAATCGCAGTCATGTATCACCAATGAAAGAAAAAAATGCAAACTATATTTTTATATATATTTGAAGTATAACCTGCATTATGGAATCATTTTACAATGAGTTTAAATACCAGGAAATTATGGAATTGGCTATGAGTTTTGCGGCAGGAAATCGGGTTTGGCGAAATTTAAATAATCAGCTGTAGACAACTTTTGAAGTTTGGTAGGGTTGGAAAACCCACCCATCCCTGTTTTTGGGAAGGGTGGATCCTTGGCTATCCTAATCTGAGCGTGTTCCCCCTTTCCTTTGTGCTACAAGAGTGCCTTATTTTACTCTACTATCCTTAAGCGCGAAATAGAACATAAAATTAATTAAGGTATGTTGTTAACATGATGTACCGTAATTTCAAAAAACTCCAGCTTCCAATAGTTTCAAATAACGAATACAAATTATATTCTACGTGATAACCATGGTTATCAGCTTCATCAAAAGGTTTTTAGGAATAGCTTTAGGTTTGTAGGTACGAAGTTGCCATAATATAGTAAATCATATTATGCTGGTGTTTCGCACATCATTTTGTCACAATTTGTAACAGCTGTGCTGCACGGTACGTATTAGGCATCTATATAATTAACCGTTTGTTTATATATTATTTCTTATGTTCTAAAAATTATTAGTTGAATACGGAACTCAATGTCTGTCCAATTGTGATTTTTTTTAATATGCTTGCTCTAATAGGCAACGCCTCATGCGTTTTTCGGGATATAAATGAACCCATTCATTCAAATAAAGAATATCTTTAAATGGAGCGGGTATAAAATAGACACAAACAATGAAAACATGTAAATGTTACTAGTTATTTTACCTTCTATCTTGCGCACGTTTTTCTTGCGCACGTATTGAATTTATTGTATGTTGTATGCGAATGTTTGAAATCCACACAGATAAATTGTTTTCGTATTCAGAATCATTTGAAAATTCCATCTCCTAAACATATGTGGTAAAGGTGTGGTTTTTCTTCTAACGAGACTTGCGTTTTTTGTTTGACAACGGCGTCCAGAAATTGTACTCCCATCACCGTATTCAGGAGATGATTTCCGGACCGGAAGAACGCTTAAAGGTTCACTAAATAAAGCTAGCATTTTCTTTGGTGATCGTGGATGAGCTCTTTAGAACGAGTCGAGTACATTATCCTCAGGCAAATAATGTTCAAGAGTTCAGCTTATTTCATAATCATCCAATGATATCATCATCATCAAAAGTGAATGTTAGACACTTTTTACATTTTTGACCTTTTGACCCCTCCCGTTACGACCCCTGATGGAAGTTCGACAAAATCGTTCCAGAACAGTCTAGAGAACTTATAAGGGAAGGTTAGTGCTAATTTGCAGCCAGATCGGCCAATTTACCTAGCCGTAAAACGTTGCCCAAGGGACCCTTGTTTTGAAAATTTGAATCTCAAATTACTCCGTTGTTTGAACTTACCCCAATTGTTGAAAAATCATTTGTGGGCCAATTTTCCATGAAGAACGCGAATATGACATCCATTTTTGATTTTGCGATGGTCGTTACAACTGTCTACAGCTAATTTATGTACTTACTCGATGTATTTTAAAATAAGCAATGCCAATAATGATATTTGTAGTATTACAACTGGATTTTCTAGCATACATGGTGCTAGCAAAATGTTTGCAGACGTTTCCCTGAATAACCTCAAAGCCATTATTGGTAAACCCATCTCATCACTATCACAATTCGATGGCTTTTCTTAAACGGAATCGAATCTTACCGAGCATCTTCAGGTGAAACATTAATTTATGATCGCCCCTGTACAAGTCTTATTGTGAGTTAATGTTGGTAAAGCAAAATAATGGATGTGCAATTCCATCAACCATGTCAAATGACGTCAACGAAATCAACGACATCAAATCGCATCAACGACATCAACGACATCAATTGACATCAACGACATCAAATGACATCAACGACATCAACTGACACAAACGACATCAAATGACATCAACGACATCAAATGACATCAACGACATCAAATGACATCAACGACATCAAATGACATCAACGGCATCAAGGACATCAACTGACATCAACGACATCAAATGATATCAACGAAATCGAATGACATCAACGACATCAAATGACATCAACGACATCAAATGATATCAACGAAATCGAATGACATCAACGACATCAAATGACATCAACGACATCAAATGACATCAACGACATCAAATGACATCAACGACATCAAATGACATCAACGACATCAACTGACACCAACGACATCAAACGACATCAACGACATCAAATGACATCAACGACATCAAATGACATCAACGACATCAAATGACATCAATGACAACCAATGACATCAACGACAACCAATGACATCAACGACAACCAATGACATCAACGACAACCAATGACATCAACGACAACCAATGACATCAACGACAACCAATGACATCAACGACAACCAATGACATCAACGACAACCAATGACATCAACGACAACCAATGACATCAACGACAACCAATGACATCAACGACAACCAATGACATCAACGACAACCAATGACATCAACGACAACCAATGACATCATCGACAACCAATGACATCAACGACAACCAATGACATCAACGACAAACAATGACATCAACGACAACCAATGACATCAACGACATCAAATATCATCAACGACATCAAATACCATCAACGACATCAAATACCATCAACGACATCAAATACCAACAACGACATCACATGACATCAACGAAATCAAATACCATCAACGACATCAAATACCATCAACGACATCAAATACCATCAACGACATCAAATACCATCAACGACATCAAATACCATCAACGACATCAAATACCATCAACGACATCAAATACCATCAACGACATCAAATATCATCAACGACATCAAATACCAACAACGACATCACATGACATCAACGACATCAAATGACACCAACGACATCAAATGACACCAACGACATCAAATGTCATCAACGACATCAACGACATCGAATAGCATCAACGACAACCAATGACATCAACGACAACCAATGACATCCAATGACATCAACGACAACCAATGACATCAACGACAACCAATGACATCAACGACAACCAATGACATCAACGACAACCAATGACATCAACGACAACCAATGACATCAACGACAACCAATGACATCAACGACAACCAATGACATCAACGACAACCAATGACATCAACGACAACCAATGACATCAACGACAACCAATGACATCAACGACAACCAATGACATCAACGACAACCAATGACATCAACGACAACCAATGACATCAACGACAACCAATGACATCAACGACAACCAATGACATCAACGACATCAAATACCATCAACGACATCAAATATCATCAACGACATCAAATACCATCAACGACATCAAATACCATCAACGACATCAAATACCAACAACGACATCAAATACCAACAACGACATCACATGACATCAACGAAATCAAATACCATCAACGACAACCAATGACATCCAATGACATCAACGACAACCAATGACATCAACGACAACCAATGACATCAACGACAACCAATGACATCAACGACAACCAATGACATCAACGACAACCAATGACATCAACGACAACCAATGACATCAACGACAACCAATGACATCAACGACATCAAATACCATCAACGACATCAAATACCATCAACGACATCAAATACCATCAAC
This sequence comes from Sinella curviseta, assembly GCA_004115045.4. Classification (NCBI taxonomy): domain Eukaryota; kingdom Metazoa; phylum Arthropoda; class Collembola; order Entomobryomorpha; family Entomobryidae; genus Sinella; species Sinella curviseta. The sequence goes on along the minus strand of CM023200.3, from coordinate 2,766,155 downwards.
GACATCAAATACCATCAACGACATCAAATACCATCAACGACATCAAATACCATCAACGACATCATATACCAACAACGACATCACATGACATCAACGAAATCAAATACCATCAACGACATCAACTACCACCAACGAAATCAAATGACATCAACGACATCAAATGACATCAAATGACATCAACGACTTCAAATGACATCAAATGACATCAACGACATCAAATGGCATTAAATGACATCAACGATATAAAATGACATCAACGACATCAAATGACATCAAATGACATCAAATGATAGTAACAACCGAAGACTGCAAACATAATTCATATTTTTGAGATTAGATTTACACAAAAACTGACTTTGCAACTACGCCTCTACTTCATCTGGTAGAAAATGAGTTTAAGGGTTTTGTCATGTATGCAATGTATTATATTATATTATCAAAGACATGCATTATGCACAATGACCAACTTACTCGGTACTGCTCTCTGCTCGAGTGTACTGACATCAACGACAACCAATGACATCAACGACAACCAATGACATCAACGACAACCAATGACATCAACGACAACCAATGACATCAACGACAACCATTGACATCAACGACAACCAATGACATCAACGACAACCAATGACATCAACGACAACCAATGACATCAACGACAACCAATGACATCAACGACAGCCAATGACATCAACGACAACCAATGACATCAACGACAACCAATGACATCAACGACAAACAATGACATCAACGACAACCAATGACATCAACGACATCAAATATCATCAACGACATCAAATACCATCAACGACATCAAATACCATCAACGACATCAAATACCAACAACGACATCACATGACATCAACGAAATCAAATACCATCAACGACATCAAATACCATCAACGACATCAAATACCATCAACGACATCAAATACCATCAACGACATCAAATACCATCAACGACATCAAATACCATCAACGACATCAAATACCATCAACGACATCAAATATCATCAACGACATCAAATACCAACAACGACATCACATGACATCAACGACATCAAATGACACCAACGACATCAAATGACACCAACGACATCAAATGTCATCAACGACATCAACGACATCGAATAGCATCAACGACAACCAATGACATCAACGACAACCAATGACATCCAATGACATCAACGACAACCAATGACATCAACGACAACCAATGACATCAACGACAACCAATGACATCAACGACAACCAATGACATCAACGACAACCAATGACATCAACGACAACCAATGACATCAACGACAACCAATGACATCAACGACAACCAATGACATCAACGACAACCAATGACATCAACGACAACCAATGACATCAACGACAACCAATGACATCAACGACAACCAATGACATCAACGACAACCAATGACATCAACGACAACCAATGACATCAACGACATCAAATACCATCAACGACATCAAATATCATCAACGACATCAAATACCATCAACGACATCAAATACCATCAACGACATCAAATACCAACAACGACATCAAATACCAACAACGACATCACATGACATCAACGAAATCAAATACCATCAACGACAACCAATGACATCCAATGACATCAACGACAACCAATGACATCAACGACAACCAATGACATCAACGACAACCAATGACATCAACGACAACCAATGACATCAACGACAACCAATGACATCAACGACAACCAATGACATCAACGACAACCAATGACATCAACGACAACCAATGACATCAACGACAACCAATGACATCAACGACAACCAATGACATCAACGACAACCAATGACATCAACGACAACCAATGACATCAACGACATCAAATGACATCAACGGCATCAAGGACATCAACTGACATCAACGACATCAAATGATATCAACGAAATCGAATGACATCAACGACATCAAATGACATCAACGACATCAAATGATATCAACGAAATCGAATGACATCAACGACATCAAATGACATCAACGACATCAAATGACATCAACGACATCAAATGACATCAACGACATCAAATGACATCAACGACATCAACTGACACCAACGACATCAAACGACATCAACGACATCAAATGACATCAACGACATCAAATGACATCAACGACATCAAATGACATCAATGACAACCAATGACATCAACGACAACCAATGACATCAACGACAACCAATGACATCAACGACAACCAATGACATCAACGACAACCAATGACATCAACGACAACCAATGACATCAACGACAACCAATGACATCAACGACAACCAATGACATCAACGACAACCAATGACATCAACGACAACCAATGACATCAACGACAACCAATGACATCATCGACAACCAATGACATCAACGACAACCAATGACATCAACGACAACCAATGACATCAACGACAACCAATGACATCAACGACAACCAATGACATCAACGACTACCAATGACATCAACGACAACCAATGACATCAACGACAACCAATGACATCAACGACAACCAATGACATCAACGACAACCAATGACATCAACGACAACCAATGACATCAACGACAACCAATGATATCAACGACAACCATTGACATCAACGACAACCAATGACATCAACGACAACCATTGACATCAACGACAACCAATGACATCAACGACAACCAATGACATCAACGACAACCAATGACATCAACGACAACCATTGACATCAACGACAACCAATGACATCAACGACAACCAATGACATCAACGACAACCAATGACATCAACGACAACCAATGACATCAACGACAGCCAATGACATCAACGACAACCAATGACATCAACGACAACCAATGACATCAACGACAAACAATGACATCAACGACAACCAATGACATCAACGACATCAAATATCATCAACGACATCAAATACCATCAACGACATCAAATACCATCAACGACATCAAATACCAACAACGACATCACATGACATCAACGAAATCAAATACCATCAACGACATCAAATACCATCAACGACATCAAATACCATCAACGACATCAAATACCATCAACGACATCAAATACCATCAACGACATCAAATACCATCAACGACATCAAATACCATCAACGACATCAAATATCATCAACGACATCAAATACCAACAACGACATCACATGACATCAACGACATCAAATGACACCAACGACATCAAATGACACCAACGACATCAAATGTCATCAACGACATCAACGACATCGAATAGCATCAACGACAACCAATGACATCAACGACAACCAATGACATCCAATGACATCAACGACAACCAATGACATCAACGACAACCAATGACATCAACGACAACCAATGACATCAACGACAACCAATGACATCAACGACAACCAATGACATCAACGACAACCAATGACATCAACGACAACCAATGACATCAACGACAACCAATGACATCAACGACAACCAATGACATCAACGACAACCAATGACATCAACGACAACCAATGACATCAACGACAACCAATGACATCAACGACAACCAATGACATCAACGACAACCAATGACATCAACGACAACCAATGACATCAACGACATCAAATACCATCAACGACATCAAATATCATCAACGACATCAAATACCATCAACGACATCAAATACCATCAACGACATCAAATACCAACAACGACATCAAATACCAACAACGACATCACATGACATCAACGAAATCAAATACCATCAACGACAACCAATGACATCCAATGACATCAACGACAACCAATGACATCAACGACAACCAATGACATCAACGACAACCAATGACATCAACGACAACCAATGACATCAACGACAACCAATGACATCAACGACAACCAATGACATCAACGACAACCAATGACATCAACGACAACCAATGACATCAACGACAACCAATGACATCAACGACAACCAATGACATCAACGACAACCAATGACATCAACGACAACCAATGACATCAACGACAACCAATGACATCAACGACATCAAATACCATCAACGACATCAAATACCATCAACGACATCAAATACCATCAACGACATCAAATACCATCAACGACATCAAATACCATCAACGACATCAAATACCATCAACGACATCATATACCAACAACGACATCACATGACATCAACGAAATCAAATACCATCAACGACATCAACTACCACCAACGAAATCAAATGACATCAACGACATCAAATGACATCAAATGACATCAACGACTTCAAATGACATCAAATGACATCAACGACATCAAATGGCATTAAATGACATCAACGATATAAAATGACATCAACGACATCAAATGACATCAAATGACATCAAATGATAGTAACAACCGAAGACTGCAAACATAATTCATATTTTTGAGATTAGATTTACACAAAAACTGACTTTGCAACTACGCCTCTACTTCATCTGGTAGAAAATGAGTTTAAGGGTTTTGTCATGTATGCAATGTATTATATTATATTATCAAAGACATGCATTATGCACAATGACCAACTTACTCGGTACTGCTCTCTGCTCGAGTGTACTGACATCAACGACAACCAATGACATCAACGACAACCAATGACATCAACGACAACCAATGACATCAACGACAAACAATGACATCAACGACAACCAATGACATCAACGACAACCAATGACATCAACGACATCAAATACCATCAACGACATCAAATACCATCAACGACATCAAATACCATCAACGACATCAAATACCATCAACGACATTAAATACCAACAACGACATCACATGACATCAACGAAATCAAATACCATCAACGACATCAAATACCATCAACGACATCAAATACCATCAACGACATCAAATACCATCAACGACATCAAATACCATCAACGACATCAAATACCATCAACGACATCAAATACCATCAACGACATCAAATACCATCAACGACATCAAATACCATCAACGACATCAAATACCATCAACGACATCACATGACATCAACGAAATCAAATACCATCAACGACATCAAATACCATCAACGACATCAAATACCATCAACGACATCAAATACCATCAACGACATCAAATACCATCAACGACATCAAATACCATCAACGACATCAAATACCATCAACGACATCAAATACCATCAACGACATCAAATACCATCAACGACATCAAATGTCATCAACGACATCAACGACATCGAATAGCATCAACGACAACCAATGACATCAACGACAACCAATGACATCAACGACAACCAATGACATCAAATGTCATCAACGACATCAACGACATCGAATAGCATCAACGACAACCAATGACATCAACGACAACCAATGACATCCAATGACATCAACGACAACCAATGACATCAACGACAACCAATGACATCAACGACAACCAATGACATCAACGACAACCAATGACATCAACGACAACCAATGACATCAACGACAACCAATGACATCAACGACAACCAATGACATCAACGACAACCAATGACATCAACGACAACCAATGACATCAACGACAACCAATGACATCAACGACAACCAATGACATCAACGACAACCAATGACATCAACGACAACCAATGACATCAACGACAACCAATGACATCAACGACAACCAATGACATCAACGACAACCAATGACATCAACGACAACCAATGACATCAACGACAACCAATGACATCAACGACAACCAATGACATCAACGACAACCAATGACATCAACGACAACCAATGACATCAACGACAACCAATGACATCAACGACAACCAATGACATCAACGACATCCAATGACATCAACGACAACCAATGACATCAACGACAACCAATGACATCAACGACAACCAATGACATCAACGACATCCAATGACATCAACGACAACCAATGACATCAACGACAACCAATGACATCAACGACAACCAATGACATCAACGACAACCAATGACATCAACGACATCAAATACCATCAACGACATCAAATACCATCAACGACATCAAATACCATCAACGACATCAAATACCATCAACGACATCAAATACCATCAACGACATCAAATACCATCAACGACATCAAATACCATCAACGACATCAAATACCAACAACGACATCACATGACATCAACGAAATCAAATACCATCAACGACATCAACTACCACCAACGAAATCAAATGACATCAACGACATCAAATGACATCAAATGACATCAACGACTTCAAATGACATCAAATGACATCAACGACATCAAATGGCATTAAATGACATCAACGATATAAAATGACATCAACGACATCAAATGACATCAAATGACATCAAATGATAGTAACAACCGAAGACTGCAAACATAATTCATATTTTTGAGATTAGATTTACACAAAAACTGACTTTGCAACTACGCCTCTACTTCATCTGGTAGAAAATGAGTTTAAGGGTTTTGTCATGTATGCAATGTATTATATTATATTATCAAAGACATGCATTATGCACAATGACCAACTTACTCGGTACTGCTCTCTGCTCGAGTGTACGTGACCACACAGTCGGTATACTTTCAAACGTGAAAGTCAACTCAACAACTTCTCTCAATTTATCTTTCCTTATTCTTGTCATTCCATATTTTATTGTACCCCGACAATCTTTAGCTGTGCTATAATAAACGTGATTCTATAATAACTGTGTACATCACCTATCATCCTTCTCATGTTTTGACCATGCTCATCTTGGCATATCCTTGCAGACGGCCTTCCTAATTTACAGTTTGGCACTATCGCGCAATTTTAATTACACGTAAAGTGTGGCCGGTTAATTGGTACACAAATTGTGACCTCACAATACAGCCAGTACAATTGAGTAAAAGTTTGTTCACATTGCAGAACAAGTGACATACGCATTAACGTTGACATTTACCACCGTGTGGGAGATAAAACATTTGATTATGATTCTTGTACACATAATTCCAGCACATATTGTAAACTGAAACGCTAATATTGAAAGGTTCAACAATTTTGGTTTCGGCACAAAAGATGGACTACCACAACTTTGCGCCATTTGAACTGATTAATAGGGCCTTTAATGTTGGCAATGTGTTCTTGGATTATAGCTAAGAGAAACAGAATCGAATGCTCTATTGCGCACATATTGGTTATAATTAATGGTACGATGAACAGTACCTGTACTGTCGCTGGAATAAAATGTTACAATACACACATTTAAATTTGAGATTTTCAAGCTATTGGCATTTCTCGCCGCTATCTCGAAACGATTCATCGTACAACAATGATTCAACCACCGATAGGAACAGCACCTATTTGCGTGTTGATGGGCGAAAAACCGAATTCATATTGTAATGTCGCTGGAAGCGAAGCGTTGAGTAAAAACTTGTGTCTCAATTAACCGGTTACCCCCTGTATATGCACATTGTTAATCCCACACATGGAACACTTGTGTGTACCGTCACATGTAAAAATTCCGCCAATACGTAAAACATTTGTGAAGCAGTTTTGTGTTGTTATACATGGTACAATTATTCGTTGTCATGGGGTATTAATATGGTATACGTAGGTCTCCCCGGCAGCAATTCTTTCGTTTCTGGTGCCTACATTCCCTAGGTGTCATATGGTACATGGCGTAATGTAATATTGTTAATATCTTATGAACATTTTATATCTTTCATGTAATAAAACCTCCAAGAAATTGCGTTCAACTGTTGTTTGATACTTGCAGCAACACTAAAACAAATATTTTCATTTTTAATGTGTAGCTGCAATTTGCAACAACTGAAAAACATGTCAGCTTCAATACAACAAAAGTGCTAATTATTTAAATCTAAATATGAATGAACCAAATGTTGGGGATGTTGAGATTTCCACACTTATGATGACAGTAACAGTGGATAATAAAGTCCCCTTCAACTTGATTCCTCCCCAGAAGTATGCATTTTGCATGTGATTATGATTGAGATTCACATGTTTGTTACTGGTGTCATATTGAGACTGACGCGTTCTTCACCTGATTCACAATGCAGTTACGCAGTCGATTTATAAATATTACACTGTACCTGTTATTCTTTGAATTTTTAAATCCTCGGTACCCAGCGCACGGCCAATTTTCCCAGCAATGTGGGCGGAATAATAAAAACCAAGTATATGTATGTGCGATGAACATATTATCACTTTGCCGGATAATAGCCTTTTGAGATAGTTCGTCAGGTACAGCGTAACTTTTGAAACCAATTGTTTAGCTAAATCCACTTCTTTTAGTATTTCATCAAAATCAACGTCCACGTATATGACGTTGAACTTCCGTGTTTTTGCATATTCTGAAAAAAGCATATTTTAGATCACAATCGGTACCGTTGAATTTAACGTAAATTTATCCAATCAGGTGCTTCGATTTTGAGAATATCAAGGATTTTCAAATCATAAAAGCTCATATTACATAACTACATAAAAGGAGTTACCGCATATTTTATGCGTCACAATACCATATCTGAGTTTTTATAATATTTGAACAAACAAGCTACGGTATACCTTCCGCCAGAGCGTAGCTAATTTCCCTGTCCATGTTGATTTGCTCATCGGTACTCATATGAGGTATCACTTGTTCCGAATGACTAAACGGTATAATTACCTTGACCTTCAATCGGCTTTGCCAAAAAGTTTTTATTTTCATATAATGAACATCCGCCTTCTTCGGTAACAAAATTCCATTACTGAAAAGGTTACAAATTTAAAATTCAACTATTGGGCTGTAAGACAACATCGATATCACAGAACATAGATTGTACAGCTTAAAGGTGTAGATCCCAATGGCGAGATATGACGAATGCAAAAAAGATGCATACCTCAAAAGCAATGAAGTGAGTTTAAGGGCACTATTAGAACCGTTCTACACCTGACAGGGCATAAAATGCCCGTCAATATGGTACCGAACGCACCTTGTATGAACCTCATGCCACTATAACGAATTTTTCATGTCACAGTGAGGTCACGTAAATTAATTTAATTGTTTGATTTTCTAACATAAATGCACGAACAGATGAATAGTCGGATTTGTAATTGTGACTTGGATACCAAGAATCATACCGCAGCTACTATTGACTTAGTGTGAGCATAATTAATTGCAAAATTAACCCAAACTTTGTCATCGGGTATGTCACAAAAACGCTGATTCCAAAAATAAGCATTTTACACGATCCTTTTTGCAGGACACAAGTTTGTCTCTTTTGCAATACTGACTCTACTAAGTCATTCACTTGGCTGAAGGTACAGTTATAAAGTCGATGTCACAATATGCCAAATGATGTTATAATAATAATTTAAAATATAATCCTCTGCATTTGCGGATTTTATCTTCTATGCTAAGTCGTTTTATGAATGAATGCACTCATGACGATGTTGTCTTCAAATCCAGAGTCCTCCCCAACGTCTATTGTCCACATATATTTCAAGTTGTAACGCGATTTGGCTAACAGGTAGTCAGCATTCCCTTTGCTTAGGTCCATGCTGCTCGTTCCCCGGGAGATAGGGGCGGCAGCACGTGAACCTGAGTAAGGGTTGAGAGTATAGCAAGATGCCGCACGTATACTGTTTCTCAATGGTATACTGTAGATTCTTTGCTGAACCCGGTAACCCAATATTTAGGTTTACAACCTTGATTGTCTTACTATCACTGAGTTGCAGTCCATGAGATTTTGTGCTGGAGATTTCGGACCTGTTATCATCCACCACAAAATCAATGATCAAAGTCGACTAAATTAGTGCCGCTGGAGGGTGAGTATTATGTCCTGTAGAGTGCTCGCCATGTTTGTAATGGTAATGACGATCACTGATCACAAGAAAACAACAGTTGGAGCACTAATGAGGACAGTATTTGTCATCGAACTATTAGTGAACATTGCTATTGCTGGCAAATCTCATTGAAAAATTCACATTAGCGCTTACACATGTAATATTAATGGTACTAGATTGGCATCGTGGAGACGCCATCAAGTCCCAAATCACTTCACCTATGTCTCCATCATCATCACCCCACTACTAAATGGGAAAAAGCACAGGTTTATTGTGGTAAGCGGCAGAAGAGAAGAAGTAGAGTGGGTGATTGTTTTGGTTATTGTTGAAAATGGTTAGGTGTAGGGCGTTGTTCATTTTCTCTCAAAAATATTTTTCTCTCTCCCACTTCTACCATGTCATTTGTTGTTGCAGTGAAAATAAAGACACTAAAATTGCTATTTAACAAGTACATTTCAGTTTGTGCGGGCATACTCAAAATCATCCTATTTGAAAAACCTATTGAGCAGTTTACCAGTGACAGTAATAATCGACGACATTCAGCAGTGCCCAGCCAGTGAATAGTGTACAATAGTGCGAGATCCAAGTGTACATTGATGCGTCAGACACTCAGAGACTTACGTGACCACTAACGATATAAAAGTAATTTATTTATTCGTTGCGCGAAAGAGTCAATAAGTCATAGCAATTCGTCACTATCATCTACCGTCACCATCATAAGTAGTCAAGTCAAAAAAATCCATTTAGCTCTGACACTTGTCAAAAAGTCAGGAAGTTTTTTTTGCAGAGGTTCACATCTGGCTTAGGAAATCAAGTATTTGATTTTGGGCAACATGTCCCGGAATGTAAAATAAGTGCGCGATAAGCAGCCTGTTTGGAATTATAGAAATACTTATGTCATTCAGTATATCATAATTCAAAATTTATTTGTGATCGAAATTATCACAGGTGGATGTATCCTGCCTCATTTCCTTTAAGTGTAATGCCTTAGTTTTTAAGTGATGAAACAATTGTAGTTTTAAGTACCTAGGAGGACCGTAGTATATATTGGTTACTTTCCGTACGTCAAATTTTGCATACCGACTTTGAGCATTTGAGATATCGACGGATACCTGTTTGAAGCTGCGAAACGGCGATGGGTTGCTGCAAGAAAGCAAAACCAGAAGTAAGTATAATGAATCTCTGCAGACTAGCAGCCGAATCACTCTCACGGACGACATATTATGCAAGCAGTTAAGTTTAAGCATTGTAAAATGTGATTAAATTTACAAAAGAGAATGGTTCAGATAAACGAATCACCTAATGGTGTAGTTTGGAATCCCCTGTAATTTCCAATCACATGATGTCCGTGGTAGATGTGTAGTTGGTGCACTGAAAGCGCAAAATTTGATGCATTAAATAAGTTTAACTCTAATAAGTGCTCTACTATTTAGGTTTTAGCCGAATGCTTAGCTGAATCAAATGTGTACTGGAATTCCTAAATAATCATATCTAGAATAGAAAACTCGAAAGAATACAATACTTCAATCCACTAGTATGAACTTTTTTATGATTTGTTCGTGTTCACCAATGCTTTACCCCATATTAGAGGCACATAATGTTTAACCCCATATTAGAGGCACGCAATGCTAAACCCCATATTAGAGATATACAATGCTTAACCCCATATTAGGGGCACGCACGCATAATAAAAAAACCATATGTTCTGCTTTTTGCTTGGGAAGTTGCTTCTGCTGCAATGTACTAATTGTAGGAAAATTATGGTATCAAAATGCGCATTATATTGTGCTCAGATTGATAACTGATATCACTTACTAATCCTAAGCTCATGCATAGGATGTCACTTCTATATACTAAAAGTGGTCGCGTTCCCTGATATAAACGCCTTAGCTTTGTCAATCACCGTCGGATAGTGTAAATATATCTTATATGATAGTTTTTAATTATAACGTTTATCAGCTTTGGTGCTAAACGCTGTGTTGTTGCTGCTTATTATTATTCATGATTTTATTCATCGAACATCAGGAAGATGCATTCGGCAAACACAGACTTTCTATGGTTTCCAGTGCCGCCGATTATATATTTCGCAAGATTGTGAGGCCCCAGATACACCATTGGCGCGAAATTATTCCTTGTGATATTAAAGACGACAACACTTAGTGTTACGCATAACCATTTTCCTGACATTTGCTAAATGTGTTCCTTGCATGCATGCAAGGAATGCATTTTTACCGTATTTCTGATGTTTGCTAAACGATTACAGACGATTGCTGCGCGTTTCACAGTTGTATGCAGAACGTCTCCCATATGCTAGCATAAGGTGTTCCTGACGTTGGCAGAGCGTTTCCTTAACGTTTGCAAAACGTGTCCTTCACGTGTGTAGAACGTTTCCGTGGCGTTTGCAAAAGGTTTCCCTTGCGTTGGCAAAACATTTCCCTTGCGTTTGCAAAACATTTCCCTTGCGTTTGCAAAACATTTCCCTTGCGTTTGCAAAACACTTCCGTGGCGTTTGCAAAACATTTCCCATGCGTTTGCAAAACATTTCCCTGACGTTTGCCTTACGCTTGCTAATGGACGCTGTCACATGCTGAAGCAATTTGGGAATTTTGCAATATTAACGGTCTCTAGTTTTCTCCTTTCACCGATTCAATTAAAAATTAATAAGCTTCTTGTCCTTGGATGTCGGAGAATTGATAGCAAAATTGGTTCAAATCCTACAATCTAAATGGCAATAATTTCGCTCACGGAACGACCGAAAACACGCTAAAGTCATGACATAGCTTTGCAAGCTGCATCTACTCAATGAACTCCGCAAGCAAGGTAGAGTTTGCTAGTGGAGTTTATTAGAAAATGTTTGCTTTAACATTAGTTATTTATGTAGTTTCTATTCAAGTCATATATCACGTGGCGATATTCATTGTCCGTAACTTCAGATTATTCCTAGCCTATATTGTTCGATTGCCCATTGCTGCTAAAGTGGTCGTTTTCAATGCTGTTAACATGGGCATGTTTGTGGTCAATAATTTGGGATTGGATATTGTTCTCGTGACGATTGTTGTATCCATCGTTGGTAACCTAGTATGTGTTATTTACTTTCCGGGATGAGTCTGTTATCGATTGCGTATATATTTCGGGTATTAAATGTCGGTGTCGTTGGGGTTTTCATTATTCACTATTTGAAATTGTTTATTGTCTTTGACGCAAACCTTACCCTGTTTCTATTACGCTCGGTTGTACATTATATGCAACATGGGTGTCGTTACTGCGTCAATAGGATTATTGTGCTTAATATGATGGGTTTTCACCGTAGTAGAAATGCTTATTTTGCACTAGAAAATACTCGAAATTATAAAAATGAAAAAATAGTACTTATTCTACATTAAGTATTTTTATGGTGTAGAAGGAGTACTTTGCGTAAAATATAAATATATTTTTGAGCACGGTGCTTATGACTGCTATGCATTTAGATATAATTGATCCATGCATTACATGACATGTCATATATATATCTTTATATATCTCATATATCTTCAACCACTGAGCAAAGGAAACAGTTGAATAATTTTCTGCAGCGGATTCGCAGGCTAGTGTTACAAATGTTACCGCTAAATTGTTAAAAAGTTATTTATTTTTCAATTACCTTCACGCTGATACTACGAACAAACTAGTTAATCCGGGATACCGCATCCCAAAAGCAGGAATTACTGATCAGTGATAATGATCATGAATAAGATATGGCATTTCAACCGGTGGGCCGTGCTATCTGAATATATGAAGGTACCGAAGATTATAAACTATTATTGTCCGGCTTAAAGGCAGGTGCTCAAAAGATCACCGCGCAACACTATCTACCTACCTGTCTCATTGCGGATTGTAGAGATTCAATTACCGACGGATTTGAAAGTGCTTTTGGGAGCGATTATAGACGGGTACATTGTGACCATTTTATTACTACCTGTGACATAACTTCATTGGACACGTAATCTCCGAAGACTGAAAGAAATACGACAAACCATCACAACGTTAAGGCAGGCAACGTCCCGGCCCGCCACTTCCCGGCAAGTGTCGAAGGTGCATCAAAATCACTCGTGCAAAAGTGAAACAAACATGAACACAATTTCCTATTGTACTTTCACAAACTCTTTGTTCGAATATGTTTCGATTGAAACTGTTATATAGTGTTTTTATAAGCAAAAGTATATAATTAATAAACTAGTAAGGTGTAACCTTTAATACATAACTACCGGAATAGTGATTAATGCAAAAATAGCCAATATGGATACATATTTGACCATTACACTACGATTTTGAGGTTCAAATTGATAATCCCGATCGATTTATGCCATCAAAAATTTTGACAACTGGGGACACCCACACTTTGACGGCCCACCCCACCGCCAGGTGACCGATTTGACTCATGGTGCCTTGGCAAAAAATGATCGTCTTGAACTCCTCTATCGATTTAAACAATAAAAGTTTTTGACGACAAGGTCACACCCACCAGGTCGAAAACGCCGACCACCATATTTCCGGTCAATGATGAGGTACATGGCTGAAATTCAATAGGGAACGTCCCCTTGGGGAAGGGTACATCTATGCAAAATTTGAGCCAAATCGGTCAACGTGGAGGGAAGTTAGAGTGTTTACGGACAGACAGACAGACAGACAGACAGACAGACGGACAGACGGACAGACAGACGGACAGACGGACAGACAGACAGACAGACAGACAGACGGACAGACGGACAGACAGACGGACAGACGGACAGACAGACAGACAGACAGACAGACAGACGGACAGACAGACAAACAGATCAATCGCTATAACTACCTTTCAAGCATTTCATGCTTCCGGTAGTTAATAAACTGTGAATACGGAAGCTTCACTTTAAAATCCTTAATACAGAATAAATACTATTTTTCATTTTTATAATTTCGCGAGTATTCTCTAGTGGGAAACGAGTTGTTTTTAGAGTAGAAAAAATACATGCCTTTCATTAATAGTGTTGTATTGTTGTATAATGTAATACATTATGAGTTGTAAGTTGGTCTGAATCGAACCCACCTGCTGCTGTACTGAAATGCTTCGAGAAATGGCATGGAATTGGTTTGAAATTTGATAAGATTGATAGTAGCCTAGCTGAACTCCCTTGCAGTGTACCCTTCTTAACTGTATGCAAGTGTTTATAATACTCAAGTGCAAATATATGGCACTTGCTGAAACAAATATCTCTATAACTGATTGAAATTCTAAAACGCCGAACGAAATCTTCAAGACAAATTGCAAATTTGCAAGCAACAGTGATTGTGCATCGCAGAAACCGATCGACTGGTTCCACGCTATCACACGTGTGTAGATTAAGTCATTTAACATTACCATTGTGACGGATATTTGGTTTCGGTTGGGTTCGTTGGGGCATATAGAACGTCCGACAACATGGGGATATGATTTTCCGGATACTAACGATAATACGTACAAGTGGGAAAACACTATACTCCTAATCGACGACGATAGAAATGCGAGCGCTTAAATTCATCGACATATAATAGTGGCTCATTGTTTAGAAATAGCCCTCCAATTTCACAAATAAAGGAAACCTTTTTATGAGGATATGATGATGACACGGCAATATGTATTCTGCGGTGACTTAAAATGTACATACAATAAACGGTCCAACAAGAACGTGTGCTTCACGTAGTCCGAAAAGACAAATGGAAACCAAGAGAGGTGGCGTGATTGAGTACGATTCCTACATTTTGTTTGTATCGTATCGGCTGTAAAAATACAAAATAAACATTGCTCAAATAATGTACACAATAATCTCGTAGCCATCCAGGATACAAATTATAATTCGATGAGATGTTGTTTATCAACAATGATGTATATGGTTTACATCTTGCGTACAAAGGCAACCGTCGTCCATAAATATCAAAATCTAAATCTATAGTGCGTCCACATTCAATAATGCAACTCAATTATATAATGCCTCCCCAATAGAATCACAATGTGTTCAATCAAGTATTGTAGCAGGTGCCCTCTCCAAGGTACATGCGGGAGCTAGATGGAATCAGATTTAATAATCATTTATATATTTATATTTCCAACCAAGGCATTAGTTAATTGAACAGTGCCACCAACTACCACTACAAGGTAAACTCGCATAAAACTCATCAGTTGGGACGTTCACAACATTGTATATTTTACTTCATCCAGAATCCATTGATCACCATGTAAAAATTGCTTCATTTTATGTAAACACCCAGTAGGTAGTTATTCCTTTCGACTTCGGCATATTACATAACTCTCCTCATTGAATTATGAAATTGTGTACTACCCGATGCATTTATCATGGTTCTGTTACAAAATTTGCTGCATGTTGAATTGTCAATTCAAAACCACAATCAAAAGTGTGATGTTTTGGGAAACGGGACGGATTTTTGTCCCGTAGCACAATCGATTGGGTAATATATGGCACTTTTGATTACGGATACGTGGTCAATGCATGGCGATACCAATGTACGCAAGATTTGGTGATTTTCGGCAATGCAACGTTATGGCGTAGTGATTTAATGTTTTCTAGATAAACATATTGCTGCCGTGTATACAATCAACATTGCCTAACTTGCATCATAGACCAAATGCTGACATCCCTGCGCTTAGCAAAGTACAAGTAGATCTGGGCTGATACCGAGTGGCAATCCACAATATCGACAAATTACCACTAACGGCGGCTTAACCACAACATGAATCATGTGAAACACGTCATTATGAAACCGGCACAAGCGACAAACATAAGTAACAATAGAAACACGTGAATAATATATGTTGGAGCCGGCAGGAAGCTTAGTATATTCGGTTGTGTCGTTAGTATGAAAATTGCACTGTATAAGTTACATGCAGTAAGTATAAGCTAAGCACTGTTTAAATGTAAAACGTCGTTAGAAAGAATTAATGATAATTGTTGTATTTGATGAAATCTATCTTTGAAACTTGGTAAAAAGGTAGTTAAGGCATAGTTTAATGTATGTTTAAAATATTAGGAAAATTGTTACAGTCGAACATGCTTAAAATCATGGTGAATGTTAAGCGTTTTTATCACGTAGTAGCATGAGTCATGTCCCATTGTGACGTAGTTGCCAAGATAGGGCTTGGTTACTATGTTATATGAACGTTACGTCAGCATCAAGGAAAAGCTGAGCAGAGAGAAAAGAGAGTGTGTTCCGCGATGTTGATAGTTGTTGTGAAATGTGCTTTTAGTTTATTCCTGCAATTTTAAGTACATTAAGTTACTACCGAGTTGCACTATTCGAATTCGTCAGTATGTTTTGCCAATAAATAAAACCGTTAATATTGTAACCGTCCGTGTGTAGTTGACTTGAGTAATTCTGATGACTAATAATAAGCACCATTTTCACCAATATACGACATTTAACCTGAGCTGCAACAATGAATGCACCTGGGAAATTTTTTTGTGAATTATTCGATTTTGAAATTAGAGCATATATCTCGATTATTTTTCTAAAAGTGTGCCAACACGAGCTCTAATATTCCCAACTGTTATTCAAGCATTATTTTCAACGACAATACATAATCGCTTGTACATAATAATAATCACTTAAAAAAGCAAATTCGGCCACAGTTTACGTAAAGTTTTGAATAGGATGTGTTGTGTGTCATATTAAATGAAAATGCGTCTTCATAAATGAATAACTTGAATCTCAATGTCTCAAGTGCACTTAATGGCTGATGAGATTTAGATTTGTTTAACTTGTTTAATATTGTTTAGGCAGGCGGTCTGGTCTGACGGCTAAGGACTAGGACTTCCCGTAGGACTAAGGACTGGAGGAACCGCGTTCGATTCCACGTCGAGGAGGATAATCTTTGCTTCCAACGTAAGGCCTGTCGGGCAGTCTAGAGGGGAAAAGAGGTGTTGAACCAACCTCTCTAGCCAAAACGGGTACAGTGGGTGAGTACTCCCACCCCAGAAATAGGAGTGACAGCAATGCCAAAAATACCTCTCTAGCTGTCGCGGGGAAACCCATAATTAAATTGTAGTCTAGAGATATGGATCTCGCGTATTTGTAAGTCGATCTCTAGGAACCTGGGGTAATGCCTAATTAGAGTAAAGTCTACAATATGATGTTGTGTTGGCAATAAAATGAATAAATAAATAAAAATAAAAAATAAAAATTATTAACAATAATATGTTAGTATCTCGTTCCAGAATGCATTTAAGCAGTCGATATTTTGAAAACCCTTCCATATATCGGAATGGTAAACTATAGTATTGATACCTTTTATATGTATTCATTTAAAAAGTTTTGTTTTATTTTCTTAGCCTTGCATACCTTCCACGGATTCCTTTTCCACGATATAAAATTTTTCGTTTGTAACGTCTGGAGAAAATTTATTCAGCCAAATCCTCCTGTACGTAACTTTTTTTTCCTCTGTCATACCTGGTGTGCATTGTATCTCAAACTGGTACCAGGTGCTTACTTCGTTATATTTTTCGACTGCACTAGAAGTGCAAAAAGCGGAAGTGCAGGTGTACTTAGCAATAAACTCTTTGATTCCATTGACTGTATTCAAAACGCTATCAATTGCAAACTCAAATGGGTGCTTAGTGTTTACGCAACCTCTTTTAGAGTACAGGGAAACATTTGATCTATCTGTACTTAAACCTATAGGCAACGATGACACCAGAATTGACAGAACCATAATAAAAACTTTCATTTTGAAAAACTGTTCACAGTTTAGCAGTTGACAATAGGAATACAAAGCTCAATTCAATGCGAGTATATTGCGTTTTTCGCGGAACCCGATCTAATTTTCGCAAGCAGACACTTGTACTTCCAGCGAATATATGCCAATATGCGAATACCGCATGCAACGAAATTGAAAGGCGGCATACAGGAAATATAAAAAGGACCCACACAACACACATTCTAACACAACATTGGGCTTTCTAACGAATACAACGAACGAAGCATATAACAAACATACCATTGATATTCAATAGACCGAACATTAATCGTGCAGTATCACACAGGAAAGTAGTAGATAATTTGAAGTGCAGAATATAACGACACGGCAATAATGTAGCACCTGAAGCATATCTCCGATACTAAGATTGTGCCAGCGGACTGGAGTTACCATTTCGAATGTTTGTTGCCTTTAACTAACTAGAATTAATAAAAATGTTGTTTCTTAACTCAGTATGTACTCTTTGGGATTCAGTTGTGGCAATTGATGATTTGGAGGCTATGATAATGATCATTGAACGATGAGTTGTACATATAATGACCGTCAAGATTGATGTAATTGTAATCCTCAATTTTCAAGCGCGATGCTGAGTAATTAAATTTCTCTACTACGTCCACGGTACTGTCACCTATTACAAACAACTCAAGCAAAACGTTACATTAATAAAGAAAATTGAGAGCGTCTGATACGATGGCCGCCCAAAATACACGATTTCGTTCATGAAGAAAGGATAATAGACAATGTGACAACAATTTATAATACTTATGGGGCAACGACAAATTTTGTGACACTCGCGCGCTTTCAAAATACTAACTAATCGAGGGATTAAACTCATGAACAAATCATGAATATTATATTAGCCATGTATTGGCTATGTATTAAACTATTATATTACATAATTTGTCTGGCTAACCTGGAGGTCTACCATTCCGAACGAGAGTCATTGTGTAGACACGAAATATGTTTTCGTTCCTATTTTTAATTTAATCCATGCGCGGTCTTGCACTTCCTAAATCTTCATCCGTGGAAAACTGTGCACGTGAGGTGAAGGAACTACGTGATGTTACTCTCCAAACGTGTTGGTATATTAATGGGATCATATATTTCAAAGATGTTGAGGCAACTAAAGTAATGGCGTCTGACAACTCGCGCATTTTGTTCTACATCTACCACGTCGATGTTGGAATTTATTTATATCCTATATAGGCGGCTTCATCCATTAAGCACACTTAATGTATCTAGAATATCCGGTTCTGATAATCCCGATGCTAACAAAAAGTTCGGATTCGGAAGTCGTCAAAATAGCCGTAAAATTTACCTTAATTCCTTTTTCATATATGTTATGTGTCAATGATTGCGGCATGTCTGACCACTTGATATAAACCCTAGAATGGATATCGAGGGGTCATCATTATATAGCTAGCGCAACATACAAATTTAAAAAATGTGGGCAACTCTGTTAGCCTCTGTTTCATCAGCGAGCTGTATCTTCTTCCGGCTCTCAGATGGTGGAACTACAACCCACCATAAATCTTCGGTAGTTCGTCACCAAGAAATGTTCAGCACCGACTAAATTATCCGAAGAAATTATCAACCAAAGAAAAACGTCGTCACCAAATCTAAAGTTGGAGCCGAGCAACAGTAGGGTAGTAGTAACACAACCTCAAACTACCACTGTGATCAACACGGGTGTAGTAATTGGGTTTATGGGTACCACGAGGCTTATTTGGTACCACGAGGCTTATTGGTAACACGAGGCTTATTGGTACCACGAGGCTTATTGGTACCACGAGGCTTCTTGGTACCACGAGGCTTCTAGATACAACGAGGCTTCTAGATACCACAAGGCTTCTTTGTTCCACGGGACTTCTTGGTACCACGAGGTTTATTGGTACCACGAGGTTTATTGGTACCACGAGGCTTATTGGTACCACGAGGTTTATTTGTACAACGAGGCTTCTATATACAACGAGGCTTCTAGATACAACGAGGCTTCTAGATACAACGAGGCTTCTAGATACCACAAGGCTTCTTTGTTCCACGAGGGTTCTTGGTACCACGAGGTATTGGTACCACAAGGTTTATTGGTACCACGAGGCTTCTTGGTACCACGAGGTTTATTGGTACCACGAGGTTTATTGGTACCACGAGGCTTATTGGTACCACGAGGTTTATTTGTACAACGAGGCTTCTAGATACAACGAGGCTTCTAGATACCACAAGGCTTCTTTGTTCCACGAGGGTTCTTGGTACCACGAGGTATTGGTACCACAAGGTTTATTGGTACCACGAGGCTTCTTGGTACCACTAGGCTTCTTTGTACCACTAGGTTTATAGGTACCTCGAGGGTTAATTGGTACCACGAGGCTTATTGGTACCACGATTCTTCTTGGTACCACGAGGCTTATTGGTACCACGAGGTTTATTGGTACCACGAGGTTTATTGATACCACGGGGTTTATTGGTACCATGAGGTTTATTGGTACCACGAGGCTTATTGGTACCACGAGGCTTATTGGTAACACGAGGCTTATTGGTAACACGAGGTTTATTGTTACCACGGGGTTTATTGGTACCACGAGGTTTATTGGTACCACGAGGCTTCTTGGTACCACGAGGCTTATTGGTACCACGAGGCATCTTGGTACCACGAGGCTTCTTGGTACAACGAGGCTTCTTGGTACCACGAGGTTTATTGATACCACGGGGTTTATTGGTACCACAAGGTTTATTGGTACCACGAGGCTTATTGGTAACACGAGGCTTATTGGTACCACGAGGTTTATTGGTACCACGAGGTTTATTGGTACCACGGGGTTTATTGGTGCCACGAGGTTTATTGGTACCACGAGGCGTATTGGTAGCACGAGGCTTATTGGTTCCACGAGGCTTATTGATACCACGGGGTTTATTGGTACCACGAGGTTTATTGGTACCACGAGGCTTCTTGGTACCACGAGGCTTCTTGGTACCACGAGGCTTATTGGTACCACGAGGTTTATTGGTACCACGAGGTTTATTGATACCACTGGGTTTATTGGTACCATGAGATTTATTGGTAGCACGAGGCTTATTGGTTCCACGAGGCTTATTGGTACCACGAGGTTTATTGACACCACGGGGTTTATTGGTACCACGAGGTTTATTGGTACCACGAGGCTTCTTGGTACCACGAGGCTTCTTGGTACCACGAGGCTTATTGGTACCACGAGGTTTATTGGTACCACGAGGTTTATTGATACCACGGGGTTTATTGGTACCATGAGATTTATTGGTACCACGAGGCTTATTGGTACCACGAGGTTTATTGGTACCACGAGGTTTATTGGTACCACGGGGTTTATTGGTACCACGAGGTTTATTGGTACCACGAGGCTTATTGGTACCACGAGGCTTCTTGGTACCACGAGGCTTATTGGTACCACGAGGCATCTTGGTACCACGAGGCTTCTTGGTACAACGAGGCTTCTTGGTACCACGAGGTTTATTGATACCACGGGGTTTATTGGTACCACAAGGTTTATTGGTACCACGAGGCTTATTGGTAACACGAGGCTTATTGGTAACACGAGGCTTATTGGTACCAGGAGGTTTATTGGTACCACGAGGCTTATTGGTAACACGAGGGTTATTGGTAACACGAGGCTTATTGGTACCACGAGGTTTATTGGTACTACGAGGTTTATTGGTACCACGGGGTTTATTGGTACCACGAGGTTTATTGGTACCACGAGGCTTCCTAGTGCAACGAGTCTTCTTGTTACCGCGAGGCTTATTGGTATCACGAGGCTTATTGGTACCACGAGGTTTATTGGTACCACGGGGTTTATTGGTGCCACGAGGTTTATTGGTACCACAAGGCGTATTGGTACCACGAAGCTTATTGGTAGCACGAGGCTTATTGGTTCCACGAGGCTTATTGGTAACACGAGGCTTATTGGTACCACGAGGCTTATTGGTACCACGAGGCTTCTTGGTACCACGAGGCTTCTAGATACAACGAGGCTTCTAGATACCACAAGGCTTCTTTGTTCCACGGGACTTCTTGGTACCACGAGGTTTATTGGTACCACGAGGTTTATTGGTACCACGAGGCTTATTGGTACCACGAGGTTTATTTGTACAACGAGGCTTCTATATACAACGAGGCTTCTAGATACAACGAGGCTTCTAGATACAACGAGGCTTCTAGATACCACAAGGCTTCTTTGTTCCACGAGGGTTCTTGGTACCACGAGGTATTGGTACCACAAGGTTTATTGGTACCACGAGGCTTCTTGGTACCACGAGGTTTATTGGTACCACGAGGTTTATTGGTACCACGAGGCTTATTGGTACCACGAGGTTTATTTGTACAACGAGGCTTCTAGATACAACGAGGCTTCTAGATACCACAAGGCTTCTTTGTTCCACGAGGGTTCTTGGTACCACGAGGTATTGGTACCACAAGGTTTATTGGTACCACGAGGCTTCTTGGTACCACTAGGCTTCTTTGTACCACTAGGTTTATAGGTACCTCGAGGGTTAATTGGTACCACGAGGCTTATTGGTACCACGATTCTTCTTGGTACCACGAGGCTTATTGGTACCACGAGGTTTATTGGTACCACGAGGTTTATTGATACCACGGGGTTTATTGGTACCATGAGGTTTATTGGTACCACGAGGCTTATTGGTACCACGAGGCTTATTGGTAACACGAGGCTTATTGGTAACACGAGGTTTATTGGTACCACGGGGTTTATTGGTACCACGAGGTTTATTGGTACCACGAGGCTTCTTGGTACCACGAGGCTTATTGGTACCACGAGGCATCTTGGTACCACGAGGCTTCTTGGTACAACGAGGCTTCTTGGTACCACGAGGTTTATTGATACCACGGGGTTTATTGGTACCACAAGGTTTATTGGTACCACGAGGCTTATTGGTAACACGAGGCTTATTGGTACCACGAGGTTTATTGGTACCACGAGGTTTATTGGTACCACGGGGTTTATTGGTGCCACGAGGTTTATTGGTACCACGAGGCGTATTGGTAGCACGAGGCTTATTGGTTCCACGAGGCTTATTGATACCACGGGGTTTATTGGTACCACGAGGTTTATTGGTACCACGAGGCTTCTTGGTACCACGAGGCTTCTTGGTACCACGAGGCTTATTGGTACCACGAGGTTTATTGGTACCACGAGGTTTATTGATACCACTGGGTTTATTGGTACCATGAGATTTATTGGTAGCACGAGGCTTATTGGTTCCACGAGGCTTATTGGTACCACGAGGTTTATTGATACCACGGGGTTTATTGGTACCACGAGGTTTATTGGTACCACGAGGCTTCTTG
Source organism: Sinella curviseta (assembly GCA_004115045.4). NCBI lineage: Eukaryota > Metazoa > Arthropoda > Collembola > Entomobryomorpha > Entomobryidae > Sinella > Sinella curviseta. The sequence continues at coordinate 2,742,192 of CM023200.3, read as the reverse complement.
GTACCACGAGGCTTCTTGGTACCACGAGGCTTATTGGTACCACGAGGTTTATTGGTACCACGAGGTTTATTGATACCACGGGGTTTATTGGTACCACGAGGTTTATTGGTACCACGAGGCTTATTGGTACCACGAGGTTTATTGGTACCATGAGATTTATTGGTACCACGAGGCTTATTGGTACCACGAGGTTTATTGGTACCACGAGGTTTATTGGTACCACGGGGTTTATTGGTACCACGAGGTTTATTGGTACCACGAGGCTTATTGGTACCACGAGGCTTCTTGGTACCACGAGGCTTATTGGTACCACGAGGCATCTTGGTACCACGAGGCTTCTTGGTACAACGAGGCTTCTTGGTACCACGAGGTTTATTGATACCACGGGGTTTATTGGTACCACAAGGTTTATTGGTACCACGAGGCTTATTGGTTCCACGAGGCTTATTGATACCACGGGGTTTATTGGTACCACGAGGTTTATTGGTACCACGAGGCTTCTTGGTACCACGAGGCTTCTTGGTACCACGAGGCTTATTGGTACCACGAGGTTTATTGGTACCACGAGGTTTATTGATACCACTGGGTTTATTGGTACCATGAGATTTATTGGTAGCACGAGGCTTATTGGTTCCACGAGGCTTATTGGTACCACGAGGCTTCTTGGTACCACGAGGCTTATTGGTACCACGAGGTTTATTGGTACCACGAGGTTTATTGATACCACGGGGTTTATTGGTACCACGAGGTTTATTGGTACCACGAGGCTTATTGGTACCACGAGGTTTATTGGTACCATGAGATTTATTGGTACCACGAGGCTTATTGGTACCACGAGGTTTATTGGTACCACGAGGTTTATTGGTACCACGGGGTTTATTGGTACCACGAGGTTTATTGGTACCACGAGGCTTATTGGTACCACGAGGCTTCTTGGTACCACGAGGCTTATTGGTACCACGAGGCATCTTGGTACCACGAGGCTTCTTGGTACAACGAGGCTTCTTGGTACCACGAGGTTTATTGATACCACGGGGTTTATTGGTACCACAAGGTTTATTGGTACCACGAGGCTTATTGGTAACACGAGGCTTATTGGTAACACGAGGCTTATTGGTACCAGGAGGTTTATTGGTACCACGAGGCTTATTGGTAACACGAGGGTTATTGGTAACACGAGGCTTATTGGTACCACGAGGTTTATTGGTACTACGAGGTTTATTGGTACCACGGGGTTTATTGGTACCACGAGGTTTATTGGTACCACGAGGCTTCCTAGTGCAACGAGTCTTCTTGTTACCGCGAGGCTTATTGGTATCACGAGGCTTATTGGTATCACGAGGCTTATTGGTACCACGAGGTTTATTGGTACCACGGGGTTTATTGGTGCCACGAGGTTTATTGGTACCACAAGGCGTATTGGTACCACGAAGCTTATTGGTAGCACGAGGCTTATTGGTTCCACGAGGCTTATTGGTACCACGAGGTTTATTGATACCACGGGGTTTATTGGTACCACGAGGTTTATTGGTACCACGAGGCTTCTCGAGGCTTCTTGGTACCACGAGGCTTCTTGGTACCACGAGGCTTCTTGGTACCACGAGGTATTGGTACCACAAGGTTTATTGGTACCACGAGGCTTCTTGGTACCACGAGGTTTATAGGTACCTCGAGGGTTAATTGGTACCACGAGGCTTATTGGTACCACGATTCTTCTTGGTACCACGAGGTTTATTGGTACCACGAGGTTTATTGATACCACGGGGTTTATTGGTACCATGAGGTTTATTGGTACCACGAGGCTTATTTGGTACCACGAGGCTTATTGGTAACACGAGGCTTATTGGTACCACGAGGCTTATTGGTACCACTAGGCTTCTTTGTACCACGAGGTTTATAGGTACCTCGAGGGTTATTTGGTACCACGAGGCTTATTGGTACCACGATTCTTCTTGGTACCACGAGGCTTATTGCTACCACGAGGTTTATTGGTACCACGAGGTTTATTGATACCACGGGGTTTATTGGTACCATGAGGCTTATTGGTACCACGAGGCTTCTTGTTACCACGAGGCTTATTGGTAACACGAGGCTTATTGGTACCACGGGGTTTATTGGTACCACGAGGTTTATTGGTATCACGAGGTTTATTGGTACCACGGGGTTTATTGGTACCACGAGGTTTATTGGTACCAGGAGGCTTATTGGTACCACGAGGTTTATTGGTACCACGGGGTTTATTGGTGCCACGAGGTTTATTGGTACCACGAGGCGTATTGGTACCACGAAGCTTATTGGTAGCACGAGGCTTATTGGTTCCACGAGGCTTATTGGTACCACGAGGTTTATTGATACAACTGGGTTTATTGGTACCACGAGGTTTATTGGTACCACGAGGCTTCTCGAGGCTTCTTGGTACCACGAGGCTTCTTGATACCACGAGGTATTGGTACCACAAGGTTTATTGGTACCACGAGGCTTCTTGGTACCACGAGGTTTATAGGTACCTCGAGGGTTAATTGGTACCACGAGGCTTATTGGTACCACGATTCTTCTTGGTACCACGAGGTTTATTGGTACCACGAGGTTTATTGATACCACGGGGTTTATTGGTACCATGAGGTTTATTGGTACCACGAGGCTTATTTGGTACCACGAGGCTTATTGGTAACACGAGGCTTATTGGTACCACGAGGCTTATTGGTACCACTAGGCTTCTTTGTACCACGAGGTTTATAGGTACCTCGAGGGTTATTTGGTACCACGAGGCTTATTGGTACCACGATTCTTCTTGGTACCACGAGGCTTATTGCTACCACGAGGTTTATTGGTACCACGAGGTTTATTGATACCACTGGGTTTATTGGTACCATGAGGCTTATTGGTACCACGAGGCTTCTTGTTACCACGAGGCTTATTGGTAACACGAGGCTTATTGGTACCACGGGGTTTATTGGTACCACGAGGTTTATTGGTACCACGAGGTTTATTGGTACCACGGGGTTTATTGGTACCACGAGGTTTATTGGTACCACGAGGCTTATTTGTACCACGAGGCTTCTTGGTACCACGAGGCTTCTTGGTACCACGAGGCATCTTGGTACCACGAGGCATCTTGGTACCACGAGGCTTCTTGGTACAACCAGGCTTCTTGGTACCACGAGGTTTATTGATACCACGGGGTTTATTGGTACCACGAGGCTTATTGGTACCACGATTCTTCTTGGTACCTCGAGGCCGCTTTTCCAGATATGTTCTGTTACTGCATTTCATGCCGATAACAACACGCGTTCCGCAAATACAAATTTCCTAACGTGTCTAATAATACCGACAGTCATTGGAAAGTGGTTTAGTGTATTTAACTGTGTTGTTTTGTATGTTTTTCATTTTCGTGAATGTATAGCAGGTCGTTATTGTTGCCAAGAAAAATGAATTGAGAATTTCGTGGTATTAGTTAAAAATATGTCCAAATTTATCCGAATAAGTTTTTTATAAATATAAGTTGAAGTACTTTAGGGTCAGCAAATTATGCGCATTTAATATCTAAGTTATGTTAGTCACATCTACATAAGCTGTTCCTAATCTAAATTTACTATTCAATCTTAGCATCTTTGAAAAATATTTTAATGGAATTATGATGGATCTATCGTGAACACTTATCGTGAACATAATTTTTTGTAACGCATTTTGTGATGGGGCAAATATCTTGCAGCTGATTGATCATTGATCAAGGTCATTATTGATAATAATCAGATTGGTAATAATTGAGACAGAACTTTGACCATTGCAAGATAAATAAGCCAAATGGAATATAATTAAACGCACAATGACATTACTGAATTTTAAATCCATTGAGCTCCGAATCGCATCCTTTGCAGAGTGAAAACTTGTGTCGAATGGAGAATACGCCAAATTAATTAGAACAGAAGCCTAACGTAAACTCTGCTATATTTGATATACCTTTTGTGCACACCTTGCAATTTCGCCCAAATAGTATGGACTTGGTAAACTTAAAATCCCAGATACCGTATCGTGTTTTTCCACCTTGCACGGCACGGCACTTCGTTTGCTGCTGAATATCATTGTTTAATGCACGATATATATTTCCATTTGATACGGCAATTAAAACTTTGTTCGACAAATTTTGAATCAGTGCAGTGATTTTTTTTAAACTAAAGTTATGAATAGCATTTTAGAAAACCAATTGAAAAAGTAAGAGCTACAAACTTTGCCCTTACGGCTGAATGCCCGACCTTGCTGGTTGATTGTGGTCAAGTTAAGGACAAAAAGTCAGTAAATGACATTTATTCATACAAGATTGGTCAAAGTGTTGCATCAGTTCATTATGATTTATTAGTGTGATTCCATACTTAGCTTAAATACAAATAAAGTGTTACGTAATGAAACTTCACTGCTACAAGTTATGTTGTGCTCTTCTATTGACGTGTCGGGACACTTCGTCTCAATTAATGAAGGTATAGGAAGTTGAGACGATGGCTTCGGATGCATTATATTAATTTACTAAATCATCGACCGCAGGGACTGGGGTATATCTCTTTACAGCTGTATTTATACTTCGTATAGTTTACAAATGTGTTGCGTTGATTTGGAGAAAACGTAAGTAAAAACGCACGGTCTCCTTTTGGTTCCACAGTTGTACCGGGGTACATTTTGTTAACGTATTCGGGATCCTGCAATAATGCCTCACGACGCTCGAACGCATTTTTACGGTTCAATGTGGTAATGTTGAAATCAAATGCAACTAAAATTTCCGTATACTGCAGCCTATGAGTCCAAACGTATTCCTGAATATCACACTCATGATTCGGTGGAACTGTTCCTGTATCTACCATGTTGCTAGTAAAACTATTTACGTCTATACTCACATTGCGACCAGCAATTATATTTCTCACGATAAGACTGTTTAGCATTTTAAAAATTAGTTCTGGATACGTCGAGCTGCTTGGGTTAATGGGAATGTTAACTTTGAGCTCCCCTTTTGTTGCTGTGACTGCTTTAACTGTGGTGCGATTTGCGACAGTAGCGTTATCCCGAATTATATCCAATAAAGTGGCAGAGAACGACGAATTATAAAACATAATGGTGAATTCGGTCTCAAGTAACTTTGACGATGGGATAATTGGAATCATTACTGGTTTATTTGTAGTAGTCCAAAATCCAAATGTGTAAATTCCACGGCTTTTTGCTTTAAGACGGAACACGTCACGTTGTTTTTCCGATAGTGTAGGAATGGCTTTTTGCATTGACATGTAGCGGCCTAAAACAGCAACCGAGCGAAGAACGGCGGTGCTACCAGTGAAATTCTGAAATACCCAAAGGGCATATTTTTCCCGAGGATCCATTTTGCACCCTATCTCCCATTTATTTCTTTTTGAAATCGCTGTCAAGAAGCAACTAGATTTTCCCCTCAGTTTGTAAACAGTGTTCTCATATATCGGGTTGCCATCAATGTTCGTGCCAGTTCTTCCGGCCTTTGGATCCATGTGGGCATATCTGAAAAGATTTATTAAAATGTGTTTTAACCACTCCAAATATGATCAATATAGTCTAGATGTATATTGTATTTGGAAGCATGTTATCAAACAACAATTTCCAATGTAACTTAGGCCAGTGGCTAAATAAAAAACAAGTTGTAAACCTCTAATAAGTTTCTTCCTTGCGATAAATGAACCACGCAAGCACACGTCTAACAAATGCGTATTTCTGGTCAGCATTAAATGAACTTTATACACGAGTAAATTATTCTATAAATTTCAGCACATTTTTTGACGTCAAGTTACCCACATCCCGTCAAATACACCTAATTTGCTAATTTCGGTCTCGTAAAATGTTCGTCATGGATATCAGCATTTTTCATATAGGTTCCGCCTTGCAAATTTCCAGCCCAATCTGTCTTAGTGAAGGTATGTAAGATTGTTTAAGGTCATTCACACTGGCATACAGATCGGTCGCTATAATAACCTTCCAAACTCTTCGTGCTTCTAGTAGGTCATACATGATTACTCTAGTGACACGTCAATGCAATGTGAACTGAATAGGATTTACAAATCAAATCCGTACAGCACATAGTTTAATGAGTTTACGTATAGTGTCATTTGCGCATTAACCTGGATGGGTGCAAACCGATTAAACACAACCTAAGGTATGAAATGTACAATTTTCGGTAATAATTTATATATATATTTCCCTAAGAAGATCATGTTTAGTTTTTCGGTTCGCGCATGCATCACGATACGAAGCGACGAATTGTGCGAAGCGACGAATTGTGCGAAGCGACGAATTGTGTTACGAAAAACAATGATAGGTGGTTATGAAATTTTGTCCAAAAAGTTTTTCTTTACCTGTAATGGCGATAGGACTTCCTATCCCATTCAAATATGTAATTGCTTACTGACGTAACTGTTTAATTGCTTATTCAACACGCCCCATCACACCCCTTGGTACCCACAGGCCATAAAGAGTATATATTCACACAAATACCGTGATGAATGTAGACAACGACTCTTAGAAATGGAAAGACTCGATTTGCCTAAATGGAGAAGTCCATATCTAAAAATAAATCTAGAGAATAATTATCCTAATCTACTTGAGAAATTTGATGCTTCCAAACAAGCTCGTGAATAAGAAAGCGCATTTTGCTTAGTGATACATGTCTACGCTAATGTCAGTCGCGTACATAATATCGTCCTGGAACAAATCCATGAAGAATAAATCAGTACGCCACCGCAGAAATCCTAGATATAAAAAGCACCATGAAACTTAAAGTGGTGTACTGTAACACTCACAAGATATAAATTTTACTTATATTATGAATGAAGAGAGAGCACACTTTAGCTGTATGTAGAATACAGAATTTATTCATTTACATTCATTTACATTTACGAACACTTATTACTGCATAATACCCGTTTCAATACTTTCACTGCAATTCACTCACCAAACGTTATACTAGTGACAAGATTTTTTAGAAAGTAAGGTAGCACCCATACATTTACTTTTATGGTATTTAAACTCGGGCTTAAAATAGACTGACCGGTTACTAGGTACGGATATTCGTGAACAGCGTCTCTTCCGTGAATGGCTGAAAATAAGTCATGCCATCTATAGGAAAGAACATCTTTCGTAAAGTCGGATTTAATCTTGTCGCTTTCAAAAATTTTAACTACTTTATTGTATAAGAAGTTCTTTATTGAAAAGCGTAAATGCGGTAATTCAGAAGAATTAGAAACTACCTCGAAATCAACACATTTAGCAGTCTATATAGGTCCGACAAGCCATATTGACGATTCTGTTAATTTTAGAGACGGAATATTCGAGTTTCTACGTAGTTTCAGGAACTTCCACATAAATATTGCATGCTGCCTTTTTATATATTACCGAAATGTCCAATATCACGTCGCAGTGGACTATTTCTCAATATTTCAAACCATCTTCGATCAGGTATAAAGCTCAAATCGGTCTCGGAGGTCCAATGACCATATATATATGAGCTACAGGCAATCAAGCTTTGCCAAATTTATTTTAACCGGTTCATTATTATGCCAAATATAGCGACAACTGGCAAGTCACACCATCTATATGTATTTGGGCATGCATTTCTATAGAGCACGTGACTAACCTTTGACAACAAATATTTCCTTGGGTATGGAGTAACACATTTATTAAAAGATTGCGTTACAGTTTGGTCGCATTTTGAAGCTTGAGGCCGGAGAGCATGTTAAGGTATATGAGGTAATTCTTCCAATATTTTGTGTTGTGAAACAAGTACACATTAGTCATGACTATAGGTTAATTTGACAGCGGAAACGGACTAAACCTGTCCAGCTGAGGTATATGAGAGCTCTCCGAATCGTATTGGTAACATGCATATATATGTAGATCATCCAGGCTATTTAAAGGCAGATTAGTTTTCATGGCCACAAATAGGAACATTGTGTTCTATTTGTTCTGTAGTCTCAAATGGCGAAATCGGCGTCAACACTCATGTGTTCTTGCCATTAATAGAAGAAATAATTTCCGTTTAAATATAGCTCGCTAAATAAATTTTTCACTTACGTGATTGATCACTTACGGTAATAATTTCTTACTCACATACACTTTTTAATGGCAGATGGCAAGCTGTTAATGGCTGATATTTTTTTAGACTACAAAAGCAACTTAATGTCACATTAAGTCTCACTGTGGACTATCCTCTTATATCGAGTACACTGGATAGAAAACGTGGGCTAGTTGGGCTATCCCTACAACCGCGGCTGTAATTGTTGCAGGGAGGTCTGATCGCTATCGTGTGGCTGGCCTGCTGAGCAGGACTTACACTAGTGCTCGGTGTTGTTTTTAGCTACTGCTGCTCGGACTCCGGTTTGTGTCCATTTGTTAAACTCGTTTTGCTGGAGCGGCTTTATACAGTTTCCCATCGCCTTTGCCTTGTAACCACAATAAGGGATTGAGTTGTATTATTTCATGGTCCGTCATCGGCGTTTCGGTTGGTGTCACTAATTTTAAGTTCATGTTCTTGCAACCATCAACGACTACGAAATTGCTTTTTGACGTAACTCATACGACAGGTCTCAGCTGGTTATCGTATTACCGAATACTAAAATAAATTATTGTCAACACATTCACGTTGGAACGGATTTAATTGATTAGTTACCGAACCGACAAACGGCGGATTAAATAGGGTTCGTAGTCACAAACTCCTAATTGCAGTAATCAAACATCAGATGTGCTAAACCCGCCAACTTCTTGAAATTTCATTTCAGCAGATGGGTTGAATATTGTGATTGTTCAAATAGTATAAAAATTGGGATCATACTTCTCAAAATGCTCTAATTTCCACCCAATTGCTGTCGCTAATACACTGTGCGATTTAGAACTGGACGTGTTACGGCCATTTGAATACTATACATTCTCGTGACATAACTTACCGTAAGTGCTAGTCATCGTTTGGTTAATTCAATGCGTGACTTAATTAATTGCGTGTATTCAATGACATACGTACTTTACTACCGTATGTAGAATCGTACACTCGTAGTAGGAATCTAACCATCTAATTTTGTATTTATTTTGGAACATGGGATTTTGTTAAGGAGTTTACCATTTCAATTTGATTCTTGGCATTTTGTGTTTGTGTGCTGAATACTGTACGACTTAACTGCCAAATATGCACAACATAAAACCCTAATATTAAATTTAGCAAACAAATCTGAATGAATATTGACTTTGAGCCGTCGATAAAAATAAATATGTCATCGAAAAATTTGAATGCAAAATAAATACCTATTCGGAAACTAAAATTTTAACTTAGAGAAATTTTATGGAGTATATGGAGGGATACTCGTTTTAGTTGTATTATTTAAAATCCCTATATTGGCTTGACAATAAATAATAAAAGACTAGGATTTCCAGCTAGCTACGCTTAGCTCCGCAAGACATAACAATCTTAAATTTAAACATAGAGCACCTGCATAGAGAATAGGCACTTGCATAGATTACGGACACCTGCATAGACAACGGGCACCTCCATAGAGAACTGGCACCTCCATAGAGAACGGGCACCTCCATAGAGAGCTTTCACCAAGAGATACCCGGGTTTTGATTCATATACGGGTGTGATTCTGTGTGGAGATGTAAAACTCGACAAAAGCTTCGACACATACTGTCGAGGGAGATGAGTTTTAGTGCGGTATTAGCGCAGTCGTTTTGCCTGTTTTTTGAGATGGCATTTTTGCCTGTTTTGAGATGGTACTTTTACCTCTTTTCAACTTGGCATTAATGCATCTTTTCAAATTGGCATTAATGCATCTTTTCAACTTGGCATTAATGCATATTTTCATCTTGACATTAATGCATTTTTCAACTTGGCATTAATGAATCTTTTCGACTTGGCACTAATACATCTTTTCAGTGCCTTTGTTTAATATATTTTCGTTTATGTTACGTTTTGTATTGACTGCGTGTTAGTTTTAGTATAAGTATGTATGTAAATGATCGAGTATGTTTTGTTCGTCGTACTGAAAAGCTCGAACTTTGCCTGCTCGGCGTTCACTTCGTGAGATCGAGTTTCGTCTTGTTCGTTTGTATTGTATAGCTGTAAGCTTAGCTTGTAAGACTTTGTATGGTAAAAAGGTAGAAGAAAAAAGAAAATAGGTTTAGTGTGAGTTTTTCTTCCGAGCATGATCAACTCAGAGCTCCAGAAAATAATAATTTTTTTCTGTAAGATATTTGTTAGTGGTAAGTCTAATCCGCTGTAAATCAAATAAGATTAATTAGTAGAATTCAAAAAACTGTTAAAAACACTGATTGTTAATTGTTCTTTGGTGATTGTAAGAAAGGAGCAGTGATCGTATCTGTAAATCGAGTATTATCGGGATAGGAGTTATTTGTCGCATAGATAAAAGTGCACATAGCTTGAGATCTTGTTGATCGTAAGACTGTTAGGAACGCACCTCTGAAACACCGTTGGACGCAAGATTAGAACCGTGGGTCCTGAGGATTTGACTTTTTAAGGCGTCATACGTACTTGGCGGTTGAGTCATCAAAATCAGTCACTCGCAACAAGAACATACCGTGTGCTTATTTACCTACTTCGTGCATAGATCATTTAGTGCGCATAGTGTCCGCCAGATGCCACGCGTGCGGTTTTCGGAAAGAGAGGATAAACAAGTGATAAGTATTCTCTCACCAATTCATCTGCAGATAGTGTGTCATAAAGAACACAATGTCGGTATGGAATAGAAGAAATGTGTCACGGTGACCTCTGAGGTTCCGATAGGAATTGAGGCGTGCCTCATTTCTTCATGGATATTCATTGGAGTTGATAATATATGGAATGCGATAGGTGTTATATATCCCTATATATACGATTATTAGTCGCTAAACCCATAATGACCCCTTCAGCTGGTTGCAGCCCTAAACAACTGGTGCGATATAGACATTTCTGCAGATGAGATAAAACGTGATGGGAGAAAGTGGCATTGCGTTTGAGAAATAATGAATCATGTCAATTTTATTGTGCTTATGGATACACTTGCCCCGCAAAAGCAAAATATACATATATGTGGTGTCACAACGTTCATGATGAACTGTCGTGATCATTAAAATCATAGTTCATTTGACATTAAGTAGTAAAATTTCATAATGTATTTGTAAACAGTTTATTTTCTGTCCCATAAAATATTCCATCTGCTAAAATTTTAAAACGAAGTGTCGGAGAAAAATATTGCTTCATCTGACAAAAATAAATGCAAATAAGTGTGAAAATATAAACATTTGTCTGTCAATTTTTTTTTCATTGAAGAATCGTATGAATAATTAGGATTAAGTGATGATTTTCTATGGACGAATAAAATATTCTCAGAAAAAAGTATGGAAAAATTTCATCTGGCAAGGTTCCGTGGGATACGTCATAATAATGAAATCGTCAAATGCGTAATCGAAATGAGTTGTAAACTATACGTAGGGAAACATAAGATACCGCGTAAATAATCTAAGCGCGGTTTGGAAGTTGTAGTCAGTGTGTTAAATTATCTCTAACCAAATCATGCATCTGGTATGTTTACTGTAAAAGTGAATGGTGTCGGGTGAGTTCAGAAGTTATCAGTCTAATTGCAGTTGCCTAAAATCAATCCTTCGACTTAAATTGGGTAAGAGGAAAAGCTTAGTTGCTTCGAAAATGGCATCTGACAAAGGTTTGCTGTAAATACGTTTAACGAAATTCAAATAAGATCTGCTTACTTCTTCCTGAAGGACTGACCACCTCAAAAAATAAAAATTGACTTTGAAAGCTTGCTTAAAATCTTCTATCAATATGTCGACGGTCATGATGTTATTTGCAAATTAAAAACATTTTCTTTTCGACACGTCATGTCTTCAAAATTTGATGGTATATTGTCGGATCGCCCGACGTAATATAAATATCTAGCTAGCACTAAAGTGTCTTATATCTCACCTTGGTTTTGCATATAGCCAATACAATAATAAATGTCTGCACAACTCCAAAGAATGACAGGAATCAAGTTATCATCAGCCAAAGCAAGTTTACGTCTTAACAAAGTAGTACAACCATTATAAGCAATGTTAGAAAATGAATTATTCCGAAATTGTAGCCCTAACAAACGTAAATATGAAATGATCGTACCTATGTAGCATATTAGAATTTCCTTGGTGTACGAATATGTTTATATGTATTGCTTGACATGTAGCCTTTCTGGTTCAACATGTGAAATACAATATTTTAATATTTAAGTAATTTTAACCTCGGTGAAAAACGAAAACTAGAGAGCTGGTATGGTTTTTTAATCTGTGGTTGATATATAATAAAAACATGGTCTTTCGGGTTTTCCTGGTGATGTTAATCTTCTTAAAATTTTCTCAAATGGTATGAATTTAATTTGCGAAATTAGCACCACATGCTGGTGTATTTTCATGGATAGAGTTGTACTGTAGAGTTCAGCTCGACACTGTAAAGCAGTTTCTAATATGTGGTGCAATCTCAATGCTAGTGATATTGTGTATATTCAAACGTGATTACCCCTTGTATATATAATATTCAATATCGAGTATCATCACACACTTAGAGGCGCATGGAAACCATCGCGAAATGTTTATTGAATCGACCTAGGTATTTAAAGTTTGCCTTGTGACGGTAACTTGGATAAATGAACTGATACATGTTGACGGTGTATACACTGGCATGTTGCAAGGCCAGATTGTTCGAAGTAGATCGACATATTGTACATTAGAATGTTGCTTGTTTTTTTAATACTAGTATTGTCAAAAACTTACCTTCTCAAATTACTAACGTTCCGAATTGTTTTTATTGAGTGCTGACTAAGTTCGGTTAGTAAATACTTTTCCAGCGACTTCGGAACCAACAAGGGAATTGGAATCTTTGAAGATAATTTCGGTGGACGTAAAATCTGTAATGAAGGTTCAGATAGTTTTACAATATAGCATATATACGCTAAGTCGAATGCCTCTTTATCAGCCCCACAAGAATTAGAAATCGCAATGAACCGTCGTTACAAGAATGCAAGCGGTTCCAGCACATGACAGGAATTTGTGAATCATGTCAGTTTTTTATTCAACGCATTCTGCTTGAATCCGTTGCAACGATATTTCTAAGTAACATTGTCGCGGTGATATAATTTACTTTTAGTAGATACGCTTGATATACTTGGACAGTATTTCTCATTCCCTGAAACAAATTAGGGCATCTGCTGCAGTACCCGGGTATTCCCCATGCATTTTGTATGATCTTGTATGTATTGGGTTAAAGTGTATGCATATATTTCCTACGAATTTCTATTGTCATTTTACTTAATCGCAGTATTTCGAGATATTTCCTGCATACTCAGCGAAATCTATTATAATGTGATTCCTTATTGTATTTCAATCAAAGTATGTGATAGACGGTGATTTATCTGTAGTAAACAATTAGAAAGCATTCAACAAATACTGTTGAAGGAGACGAAAGAACACTACAAAATTAACAGCTTGACTTAAGAATTAACTACGGACATAAAAACCGCCGAACCATATTTTGTAAGTAAAATTAATGCAATTGAGAATAAAGGATATATTGATTTAGTTATGTTAACTAGATGCAATGCATTACAATACATTCAGAAATCGGAATTAAGAGATAGACAAGGAAGTTTTGGAAAGCCGTATCTAATTTACAGCGTAGGATTCGGCAGGTACAATAATGGACGGTACTATCAATCTTCAACGGATCTACATTAACAACTACAACACAAATTTATAGCAACAACGGATGGGATGTGCCGTTGCTGCACTGATGCCTAATCTTTCAAATTCAGACGTCCTTACCAGTGGCTCTTTCAACAGTAACTTCCTAACTATCAAACGTTCGCGCGATCCATTAGGATAAACTATAAAACTTTGATAACGGTACAGTCCGAGCGCACCTTCAGACGCTCCAAAGAAACAAATCAACATGAACATTGTTACTGGAATAAACATGTTTGCTAAACGATAAAAATAATGTTTCGCCTTGGAACTATGCTGACATTCCACGAACCCATTAGGAAGACTTTACGTTACGAATTCACTTCCATTGAATCTGAACGTCGTTTTGGTAAGCCATTACTAGCAAGAACCGAGCAATCATTCGTGTACATTTTTGAATAGGAATTTGTTATCATGCTTCAGGCCACCTCCGGTATCGCCACATATGACAGTAACGTGCATCTCATTGACTTCGGAGATTTAGGGAGAAGCATGTCATTAAAAAACAAAGGATGTTAATTTGGCTTATTGTCATTACCGACCAGGTTTGTATCCAGAGAGAAACGACTATCCAGTAATAAACGACTAACCAGGGAGGATCGTGTATTCAGGGATAATCGAGTGACCAGGGAGAATCGATCATCCAAGGAGAATCGAGTATACAAAAAGATTCGAGTATCCAAGATAAATCCAAGGAGAATCGTAAATCCAAGGAGAATCGAGAATCCAAGGAGAATCGAGAATCCAAGGAGAATCGAGAATTCAAGGAGAACCGAGAATCCAAGGAGAACCGAGAATCCAGGAAGAATCGAGAATCCAAGCAGAACCGAGAATCCAAAGAGAATCGAGAATCCAAAGAGAATCGAGAATCCAAGGAGAATCGAGAATCTAAGGAGAACCAAGAATCCAAGGAGAATCGAGAATCCAACGAGAATCGAGAATCCACGGAGAACCGCGAATCCAGGGAGTATTGAGAATCCAGGGAGAATCTAAAATCCAGGGAGAATCGAGAATTCAGGGAGAATCCAGAATCCAGGAAAAATCTAGAATCCACGAAAAATCTAGAATCCAGGAAAAATCTAGAATCCAGGAAAAATCTAGAATCCAAGAAAAATCTAGAACCCAGGAAAAATCTAGAATCCAGGAAAAATCTAGAATCCAAAGAGAATCGACAATCCAGGGAGAATCGAGAATCCAGGGAGAATCGCGTATCCAGGGAGAATCGAGAATCCAGATTGAATCGAGAATCCAGGGAGAATCTAAAATTCAGGGAGAATCGAGAATCCAGTGAGAATCCAGGGAGAATCGAGAATCCAGATTGAATCGGGAATCCAGGGAGAATCTAAAATTCAGGGAGAATCGAGAATCCAGTGAGAATTCAGGGAGAATCGAGAATCAAGTGAGAATCCAGGGAGAATCGAGAATCTAGGGAGAATCGAGACTCCAGGGAGAATCTAGAATCCAGGGAGAATCTAGAATCCAGGGAGAATCTAGAATCCAGGGAGAATCTAGAATCCAGGGTGAATCTAGAATCCAATGAGAATCGAGAATCCAGGGAGAATCTAAAATCCAAGGAGAATCCAGAATCCAAAATGAATCGAGAATCCAAGGAGAATCGAAAATCCAAAGATAATCAAGAATCCCGGGAGAATCGAGAATCCACTGAGAATCGAGAATCCACTGAGAATCGAGAATCCAGAGAGAATCGTGAATCCACTGAGAATCGAAAATCCAGGACGAATCGAGAATCCAGGGAGAATCGAGAATCCAGGGAGAATCGAGAATCCAGGGAGAATCGAGAATCCAGGGAGAATCGAGAATCCAGGGAGAATCGAGAATCCAGGGTGAATCTAGAATCCAAGGAGAATCGAGAATCCAAGGAGAATCGAGAATCCAACTAGAATCGAGAATCCACGGAGAACCGCGAATCTACGGAGAACCGAGAATCCACGGAGAACCGCGAATCCAAGGAGAATCGAGTATACAGAAAGATTCGAGTATCCAAGATAAATCCAAGGAGAATCGTAAATCCAAGGAGAATCGTAAATCCAAGGAGAATCGTAAATCCAAGGAGAATCGTAAATCCAAGGAGAATCGTAAATCCAAGGAGAATCGTAAATCCAAGGAGAATCGAGAATCCAGGGAGAATCGAGAATCCAGGGAGAATCGAGAATCCAGGGTGAATCTAGAATCCAAGGAGAATCGAGAATCCAGGGAGAATCGAGAATCCAAGGAGAATCGAGAATCAAAAGAGAATCGAGAATCCAAGGAGAATCGAGAATCTTAGGAGAACCAAGAATCCAAGGAGAATCGAGAATCCAACTAGAATCGAGAATCCACGGAGAACCGCGAATCCACGGAGAACCGCGAATCCAAGGAGAATCGAGTATACAGAAAGATTCGAGTATCCAAGATAAATCCAATGAGAATCGTAAATCCAAGGAGAATCGAGAATCCAAGGAGAATCGAGAATCCAAGGAGAATCGAGAATCCAGGGAGAACCGAGAATCCAGGGAGGATTGAGAATCCTAGGAGAATCGAGAATCCAGGGAGAATCGAGAATCCAAGGAGAATCGAGAATCCAGGGAGAATCGAGAATCCAAGGAGAATCGAGAATCCAACGAGAATCGAGAATCCACGGAGAACCGCGAATCCACGGAGAACCGAGAATCCACGGAGAACCGCGAATCCAAGGAGAATCGAGTATACAGAAAGATTCGAGTATCCAAGATAAATCCAAGGAGAATCGTAAATCCAAGGAGAATCGTAAATCCAAGGAGAATCGTAAATCCAAGGAGAATCGAGAATCCAAGGAGAATCGAGAATCCAAGGAGAACCGAGAATCCAAGGAGAACCGAGAATCCAGGGAGAATCGAGAATCCAGGGAGAATCGAGAATCCAGGGAGAATCGAGAATCCAGGGTGAATCTAGAATCCAAGGAGAATCGAGAATCCAGGGAGAATCGAGAATCCAAGGAGAATCGCGAATCAAAAGAGAATCGAGAATCCAAGGAGAATCGAGAATCTAAGGAGAACCAAGAATCCAAGGAGAATCGAGAATCCAACGAGAATCGAGAATCCACGGAGAACCGCGAATCCACGGAGAACCGCGAATCCAAGGAGAATCGAGTATACAGAAAGATTCGAGTATCCAAGATAAATCCAATGAGAATCGTAAATCCAAGGAGAATCGAGAATTCAAGGAGAATCGAGAATCCAAGGAGAATCGAGAATCCAAGGAGAATCGAGAATCCAAGGAGAATCGAGAATCCAGGGAGAACCGAGAATCCAGGGAGGATTGAGAATCCTAGGAGAATCGAGAATCCAGGGAAAATCGAGAATCCAGGGAGAATCTAGAATCCAGGAAAAATCTAGAATCCAGGAAAAATCTAGAATCCAGGAAAAATCTAGAATCCAGGAAAAATCTAGAATCCAGGAAAAATCTAGAATCCAGGAAAAATCTAGAATCCAGGGAGAATCGAGAATCCAGGGTGAATCTAGAATCCAGGGAGAATCGCGAATCCAGGGAGAACCGAGAATGCAGGGAGAATCGAGAATCCAGGGAGAATCGAGAATCCAGGGAGAATCGAGAATCCTGATTGAATCGAGAATCCAGGGAGAATCTAACATTCAGGGAGGATCGGGAATCCAGTGAGAATCCTGGGAGAATCGGGAATCCAGGGAGAATCGAGACTCCAGGGAGAATCTAGAATCCCGGGAGAATCTAGAATCCAGGGTGAATCTAGAATCCAGGGAGAATCGAGAATCCAGGGAGAATCTAAAATCCAAGGAGAATCCAGAATCCAAAATGAATCGAGAATCCAAGGAGAATCGAAAATCCAAAGATAATCAAGAATCCAGGAAGAATCGAGAATCCACTAAGAATCGAGAATCCACTGAGAATCGAGAATCCAGGGGGAATCGTGAATCCAGGAAGAATCGAGAATCCAGGGAGAATCGAGAATCTAGGGAGAATCGAGACTCCAGGGAGAATCTAGAATCCAGGGAGAATCTAGAATCCAGGGAGAATCTAGCATCCAGGGAGAATCTAGAATCCAGGGTGAATCTAGAATCCAATGAGAATCGAGAATCCAGGGAGAATCTAAAATCCAAGGAGAATCCAGAATCCAAAATGAATCGAGAATCCAAGGAGAATCGAAAATCCAAAGATAATCAAGAATCCCGGGAGAATCGAGAATCCACTGAGAATCGAGAATCCACTGAGAATCGAGAATCCACTGAGAATCGAGAATCCAGAGAGAATCGTGAATCCACTGAGAATCGAAAATCCAGGACGAATCGAGAATCCAGGGAGAATCGAGAATCCAGGGAGAATCGAGAATCCAGGGAGAATCGAGAATCCAGGGAGAATCGAGAATCCAGGGAGAATCGAGAATCCAGGGTGAATCTAGAATCCAAGGAGAATCGAGAATCCAAGGAGAATCGAGAATACAACGAGAATCGAGAATCCACGGAGAACCGCGAATCCACGGAGAACCGAGAATCCACGGAGAACCGCGAATCCAAGGAGAATCGAGAATCCAAGGAGAATCGAGTATACAGAAAGATTCGAGTATCCAAGATAAATCCAAGGAGAATCGTAAATCCAAGGAGAATCGTAAATCCAAGGAGAATCGTAAATCCAAGGAGAATCGTAAATCCAAGGAGAATCGAGAATCCAAGGAGAATCGAGAATCCAAGGAGAATCGAGAATCCAAGGAGAACCGAGAATCCAAGGAGAACCGAGAATCCAAGGAGAACCGAGAATCCAAGGAGAACCGAGAATCCAGGGAGAATCGAGAATCCAGGGAGAATCGAGAATCCAGGGAGAATCGAGAATCCAGGGAGAATCGAGAATCCAGGGTGAATCTAGAATCCAAGGAGAATCGAGAATCCAGGGAGAATCGAGAATCCAAGGAGAATCGAGAATCAAAAGAGAATCGAGAATCCAAGGAGAATCGAGAATCTAAGGAGAACCAAGAATCCAAGGAGAATCGAGAATCCAACTAGAATCGAGAATCCACGGAGAACCGCGAATCCACGGAGAACCGCGAATCCAAGGAGAATCGAGTATACAGAAAGATTCGAGTATCCAAGATAAATCCAATGAGAATCGTAAATCCAAGGAGAATCGAGAATCCAAGGAGAATCGAGAATCCAAGGAGAATCGAGAATTCAGGGAGAACCGAGAATCCAGGGAGGATTGAGAATCCTAGGAGAATCGAGAATCCAGGGAGAATCGAGAATCCAAGGAGAATCGAGAATCCAGGGAGAATCGAGAATCCAAGGAGAATCGAGAATCCAACGAGAATCGAGAATCCACGGAGAACCGCGAATCCACGGAGAACCGCGAATCCAAGGAGAACCGCGAATCCAAGGAGAATCGAGTATACAGAAAGATTCGAGTATCCAAGATAAATCCAAGGAGAATCGTAAATCCAAGGAGAATCGTAAATCCAAGGAGAATCGTAAATCCAAGGAGAATCGTAAATCCAAGGAGAATCGTAAATCCAAGGAGAATCGAGAATCCAAGGAGAATCGAGAATCCAAGGAGAACCGAGAATCCAGGGAGAATCGAGAATCCAGGGAGAATCGAGAATCCAGGGAGAATCGAGAATCCAGGGAGAATCGAGAATCCAGGGTGAATCTAGAATCCAAGGAGAATCGAGAATCCAGGGAGAATCGAGAATCCAAGGAGAATCGAGAATCAAAAGAGAATCGAGAATCCAAGGAGAATCGAGAATCTAAGGAGAACCAAGAATCCAAGGAGAATCGAGAATCCAACGAGAATCGAGAATCCACGGAGAACCGCGAATCCACGGAGAACCGCGAATCCAAGGAGAATCGAGTATACAGAAAGATTCGAGTATCCAAGATAAATCCAATGAGAATCGTAAATCCAAGGAGAATCGAGAATCCAAGGAGAATCGAGAATCCAAGGAGAATCGAGAATCCAAGGAGAATCGAGAATCCAGGGAGAACCGAGAATCCAGGGAGGATTGAGAATCCTAGGAGAATCTAGAATCCAGGGAGAATCGAGAATCCAGGGAGAATCTAGAATCCAGGAAAAATCTAGAATCCAGGAAAAATCTAGAATCCAGGAAAAATCTAGAATCCAGGAAAAATCTAGAATCCAGGAAAAAACTAGAATCCAGGAAAAATCTAGAATCCAGGAAAAATCTAGAATCCAGGGAGAATCGAGAATCCAGGGTGAATCTAGAATCCAGGGAGAATCGCGAATCCAGGGAGAACCGAGAATGCAGGGAGAATCGAGAATCCAGGGAGAATCGAGAATCCTGTTTGAATCGAGAATCCAGGGAGAATCTAACATTCAGGGAGGATCGGGAATCCAGTGAGAATCCTGGGAGAATCGGGAATCCAGGGAGAATCGAGACTCCAGGGAGAATCTAGAATCCCGGGAGAATCTAGAATCCAGGGTGAATCTAGAATCCAGGGAGAATCGAGAATCCAGGGAGAATCTAAAATCCAAGGAGAATCCAGAATCCAAAATGAATCGAGAATCCAAGGAGAATCGAAAATCCAAAGATAATCAAGAATCCAGGAAGAATCGAGAATCCACTAAGAATCGAGAATCCACTGAGAATCGAGAATCCAGGGAGAATCGTGAATCCAGGAAGAATCGAGAATCCAGGGAGAATCGAGAATCCAGGGAGAATCGAGAATCCAGGGAGAATCGAGAATCCAGGGAGTATCGAGAATCCAGGGTGAATCTAGAATCCAAGGAGAATCGAGAATCCAGGGAGAATCGAGAATCCAAGGAGAATGGAGAATCCAAAGAGAATCGAGAATCCAAGGAGAATCGAGAATCTAAGGAGAACCAAGAATCCAAGGAGAATCGAGAATCCACGGAGAACCGCGAATCCAGGGAGTATTGAGAATCCAGGTAGAATCTAAAATCCATGGAGAATCGAGAATTCAGAGTGAATCTAGAATCCAGTATCCAGGGAGAATCGATAATCCAGGGTGAATCTAGAATCCAAGAAGAATCGAGAATATAGGGAGAATCAAGAATCCAAGGAGAATCGAGAATCCAAAGAGAATCGAGACTCCAGGGAGAATCTAGAATCCCGGGAGAATCTAGAATCCAGGGTGAATCTAGAATCCAGGGAGAATCGAGAATCCAGGGAGAATCTAAAATCCAAGGAGAATCCAGAATCCAAAATGAATCGAGAATCCAAGGAGAATCGAAAATCCAAAGATAATCAAGAATCCAGGAAGAATCGAGAATCCAAGGAGAATCGAAAATCCAAAGATAATCAAGAATCCAGGAAGAATCGAGAATCCACTAAGAATCGAGAATCCACTGAGAATCGAGAATCCAGGGAGAATCGTGAATCCAGGAAGAATCGAGAATCCAGGGAGAATCGAGAATCTAGGGAGAATCGAGACTCCAGGGAGAATCTAGAATCCAGGGAGAATCTAGAATCCAGGGAGAATCTAGCATCCAGGGAGAATCTAGAATCCAGGGTGAATCTAGAATCCAATGAGAATCGAGAATCCAGGGAGAATCTAAAATCCAAGGAGAATCTAGAATCCAAAATGAATCGAGAATCCAAGGAGAATCGAAAATCCAAAGATAATCAAGAATCCCGGGAGAATCGAGAATCCACTGAGAATCGAGAATCCACTGAGAATCGAGAATCCAGAGAGAATCGTGAATCCACTGAGAATCGAAAATCCAGGACGAATCGAGAATCCAGGGAGAATCGAGAATCCAGGGAGAATCGAGAATCCAGGGAGAATCGAGAATCCAGGGAGAATCGAGAATCCAGGGTGAATCTAGAATCCAAGGAGAATCGAGAATCCAAGGAGAATCGAGAATCCAACGAGAATCGAGAATCCACGGAGAACCGCGAATCCACGGAGAACCGAGAATCCACGGAGAACCGCGAATCCAAGGAGAATCGAGAATCCAAGGAGAATCGAGTATACAGAAAGATTCGAGTATCCAAGATAAATCCAAGGAGAATCGTAAATCCAAGGAGAATCGTAAATCCAAGGAGAATCGTAAATCCAAGGAGAATCGTAAATCCAAGGAGAATCGAGAATCCAAGGAGAATCGAGAATCCAAGGAGAATCGAGAATCCAAGGAGAACCGAGAATCCAAGGAGAACCGAGAATCCAGGGAGAATCGAGAATCCAGGGAGAATGGAGAATCCAGGGAGAATCGAGAATCCAGGGAGAATCGAGAATCCAGGGTGAATCTAGAATCCAAGGAGAATCGAGAATCCAGGGAGAATCGAGAATCCAAGGAGAATCGAGAATCAAAAGAGAATCGAGAATCCAAGGAGAATCGAGAATCTAAGGAGAACCAAGAATCCAAGGAGAATAGAGAATCCAACTAGAATCGAGAATCCACGGAGAACCGCGAATCCACGGAGAACCGCGAATCCAAGGAGAATCGAGTATACAGAAAGATTCGAGTATCCAAGATAAATCCAATGAGAATCGTAAATCAAAGGAGAATCGAGAATCCAAGGAGAATCGAGAATTCAGGGAGAACCGAGAATCCAGGGAGGATTGAGAATCCTAGGAGAATCGAGAATCCAGGGAGAATCGAGAATCCAAGGAGAATCGAGAATCCAGGGAGAATCGAGAATCCAAGGAGAATCGAGAATCCAGGGAGAATCGAGAATCCAAGGAGAATCGAGAATCCAACGAGAATCGAGAATCCACGGAGAACCGCGAATCCACGGAGAACCGAGAATCCACGGAGAACCGCGAATCCAAGGAGAATCGAGTATACAGAAAGATTCGAGTATCCAAGATAAATCCAAGGAGAATCGAGAATCTAAGGAGAACCAAGAATCCAAGGAGAATCGAGAATCCACGGAGAACCGCGAATCCAGGGAGTATTGAGAATCCAGGTAGAATCTAAAATCCATGGAGAATCGAGAATTCAGAGTGAATCTAGAATCCAGTATCCAGGGAGAATCGATAATCCAGGGTGAATCTAGAATCCAAGAAGAATCGAGAGTCCAGGGAGAATCAAGAATCCAAGGAGAATCGAGAATCCAAAGAGAATCGAGACTCCAGGGAGAATCTAGAATCCCGGGAGAATCTAGAATCCAGGGTGAATCTAGAATCCAGGGAGAATCGAGAATCCAGGGAGAATCTAAAATCCAAGGAGAATCCAGAATCCAAAATGAATCGAGAATCCAAGGAGAATCGAAAATCCAAAGATAATCAAGAATCCAGGAAGAATCGAGAATCCACTAAGAATCGAGAATCCACTGAGAATCGAGAATCCAGGGAGAATCGTGAATCCAGGAAGAATCGAGAATCCAGGGAGAATCGAGAATCTAGGGAGAATCGAGACTCCAGGGAGAATCTAGAATCCAGGGAGAATCTAGAATCCAGGGAGAATCTAGCATCCAGGGAGAATCTAGAATCCAGGGTGAATCTAGAATCCAATGAGAATCGAGAATCCAGGGAGAATCTAAAATCCAAGGAGAATCCAGAATCCAAAATGAATCGAGAATCCAGGGAGAATCGAGAATCCAAGGAGAATCGAGAATCCAACGAGAATCGAGAATCCACGGAGAACCGCGAATCCACGGAGAACCGAGAATCCACGGAGAACCGCGAATCCAAGGAGAATCGAGTATACAGAAAGATTCGAGTATCCAAGATAAATCCAAGGAGAATCGTAAATCCAAGGAGAATCGTAAATCCAAGGAGAATCGAGAATCCAAGGAGAATCGAGAATCCAAGGAGAACCGAGAATCCAAGGAGAACCGAGAATCCAGGGAGAATCGAGAATCCAGGGAGAATCGAGAATCCAGGGAGAATCGAGAATCCAGGGAGAATCGAGAATCCAGGGTGAATCTAGAATCCAAGGAGAATCGAGAATCCAGGGAGAATCGAGAATCCAAGGAGAATCGAGAATCAAAAGAGAATCGAGAATCCAAGGAGAATCGAGAATCTAAGGAGAACCAAGAATCCAAGGAGAATCGAGAATCCAACGAGAATCGAGAATCCACGGAGAACCGCGAATCCACGGAGAACCGCGAATCCAAGGAGAATCGAGTATACAGAAAGATTCGAGTATCCAAGATAAATCCAATGAGAATCGTAAATCCAAGGAGAATCGAGAATCCAAGGAGAATCGAGAATCCAAGGAGAATCGAGAATCCAAGGAGAATCGAGAATCCAAGGAGAATCGAGAATCCAGGGAGAACCGAGAATCCAGGGAGGATTGAGAATCCTAGGAGAATCGAGAATCCAGGGAAAATCGAGAATCCAGGGAAAATCGAGAATCCAGGGAGAATCTAGAATCCAGGAAAAATCTAGAATCCAGGAAAAATCTAGAATCCAGGAAAAATCTAGAATCCAGGAAAAATCTAGAATCCAGGAAAAATCTAGAATCCAGGGAGAATCGAGAATCCAGGGTGAATCTAGAATCCAGGGAGAATCGCGAATCCAGGGAGAACCGAGAATGCAGGGAGAATCGAGAATCCAGGGAGAATCGAGAATCCAGGGAGAATCGAGAATCCTGATTGAATCGAGAATCCAGGGAGAATCTAACATTCAGGGAGGATCGGGAATCCAGTGAGAATCCTGGGAGAATCGGGAATCCAGGGAGAATCGAGACTCCAGGGAGAATCTAGAATCCCGGGAGAATCTAGAATCCAGGGTGAATCTAGAATCCAGGGAGAATCGAGAATCCAGGGAGAATCTAAAATCCAAGGAGAATCCAGAATCCAAAATGAATCGAGAATCCAAGGAGAATCGAAAATCAAAAGATAATCAAGAATCCAGGAAGAATCGAGAATCCACTAAGAATCGAGAATCCACTGAGAATCGAGAATCCAGGGAGAATCGTGAATCCAGGAAGAATCGAGAATCCAGGGAGAATCGAGAATCTAGGGAGAATCGAGACTCCAGGGAGAATCTAGAATCCAGGGAGAATCTAGAATCCAGGGAGAATCTAGCATCCAGGGAGAATCTAGAATCCAGGGTGAATCTAGAATCCAATGAGAATCGAGAATCCAGGGAGAATCTAAAATCCAAGGAGAATCCAGAATCCAAAATGAATCGAGAATCCAAGGAGAATCGAAAATCCAAAGATAATCAAGAATCCCGGGAGAATCGAGAATCCACTGAGAATCGAGAATCCACTGAGAATCGAGAATCCACTGAGAATCGAGAATCCACTGAGAATCGAGAATCCAGAGAGAATCGTGAATCCACTGAGAATCGAAAATCCAGGACGAATCGAGAATCCAGGGAGAATCGAGAATCCAGGGAGAATCGAGAATCCAGGGAGAATCGAGAATCCAGGGAGAATCGAGAATCCAGGGTGAATCTAGAATCCAAGGAGAATCGAGAATCCAAGGAGAATCGAGAATCCAACGAGAATCGAGAATCCACGGAGAACCGCGAATCCACGGAGAACCGAGAATCCACGGAGAACCGCGAATCCAAGGAGAATCGAGAATCCAAGGAGAATCGAGTATACAGAAAGATTCGAGTATCCAAGATAAATCCAAGGAGAATCGTAAATCCAAGGAGAATCGTAAATCCAAGGAGAATCGTAAATCCAAGGAGAATCGAGAATCCAAGGAGAATCGAGAATCCAAGGAGAATCGAGAATCCAAGGAGAACCGAGAATCCAAGGAGAACCGAGAATCCAAGGAGAACCGAGAATCCAAGGAGAACCGAGAATCCAGGGAGAATCGAGAATCCAGGGAGAATCGAGAATCCAGGGAGAATCGAGAATCCAGGGTGAATCTAGAATCCAAGGAGAATCGAGAATCCAGGGAGAATCGAGAATCCAAGGAGAATCGAGAATCAAAAGAGAATCGAGAATCCAAGGAGAATCGAGAATCTAAGGAGAACCAAGAATCCAAGGAGAATCGAGAATCCAACTAGAATCGAGAATCCACGGAGAACCGCGAATCCACGGAGAACCGCGAATCCAAGGAGAATCGAGTATACAGAAAGATTCGAGTATCCAAGATAAATCCAATGAGAATCGTAAATCCAAGGAGAACCGAGAATCCAAGGAGAATCGAGAATCCAAGGAGAATCGAGAATTCAGGGAGAACCGAGAATCCAGGGAGGATTGAGAATCCTAGGAGAATCGAGAATCCAGGGAGAATCGAGAATCCAAGGAGAATCGAGAATCCAGGGAGAATCGAGAATCCAAGGAGAATCGAGAATCCAACGAGAATCGAGAATCCACGGAGAACCGCGAATCCACGGAGAACCGAGAATCCACGGAGAACCGCGAATCCAAGGAGAATCGAGTATACAGAAAGATTCGAGTATCCAAGATAAATCCAAGGAGAATCGTAAATCCAAGGAGAATCGTAAATCCAAGGAGAATCGTAAATCCAAGGAGAATCGTAAATCCAAGGAGAATCGTAAATCCAAGGAGAATCGAGAATCCATGGAGAATCGAGAATCCAAGGAGAACCGAGAATCCAAGGAGAACCGAGAATCCAGGGAGAATCGAGAATCCAGGGAGAATCGAGAATCCAGGGAGAATCGAGAATCCAGGGTGAATCTAGAATCCAAGGAGAATCGAGAATCCAGGGAGAATCGAGAATCCAAGGAGAATCGAGAATCAAAAGAGAATCGAGAATCCAAGGAGAATCGAGAATCTAAGGAGAACCAAGAATCCAAGGAGAATCGAGAATCCAACGAGAATCGAGAGTCAAAAGATAATCAAGAATCCAGGAAGAATCGAGAATCCACTAAGAATCGAGAATCCACTGAGAATCGAGAATCCAGGGAGAATCGTGAATCCAGGAAGAATCGAGAATCCAGGGAGAATCGAGAATCTAGGGAGAATCGAGACTCCAGGGAGAATCTAGAATCCAGGGAGAATCTAGAATCCAGGGAGAATCTAGCATCCAGGGAGAATCTAGAATCCAGGGTGAATCTAGAATCCAATGAGAATCGAGAATCCAGGGAGAATCTAAAATCCAAGGAGAATCCAGAATCCAAAATGAATCGAGAATCCAAGGAGAATCGTAAATCCAAGGAGAATCGTAAATCCAAGGAGAATCGAGAATCCAAGGAGAATCGAGAATCCAAGGAGAATCGAGAATCCAAGGAGAACCGAGAATCCAAGGAGAACCGAGAATCCAGGGAGAATCGAGAATCCAGGGAGAATCGAGAATCCAGGGAGAATCGAGAATCCAGGGTGAATCTAGAATCCAAGGAGAATCGAGAATCCAGGGAGAATCGAGAATCCAAGGAGAATCGAGAATCAAAAGAGAATCGAGAATCCAAGGAGAATCGAGAATCCAAGGAGAATCCAGAATCCAAAATGAATCGAGAATCCAAGGAGAATCGAGAATCTAAGGAGAACCAAGAATCCAAGGAGAATCGAGAATCCAACTAGAATCGAGAATCCACGGAGAACCGCGAATCCACGGAGAACCGCGAATCCAAGGAGAATCGAGTATACAGAAAGATTCGAGTATCCAAGATAAATCCAATGAGAATCGTAAATCCAAGGAGAACCGAGAATCCAAGGAGAATCGAGAATCCAAGGAGAATCGAGAATTCAGGGAGAACCGAGAATCCAGGGAGGATTGAGAATCCTAGGAGAATCGAGAATCCAGGGAGAATCGAGAATCCAAGGAGAATCGAGAATCCAGGGAGAATCGAGAATCCAAGGAGAATCGAGAATCCAACGAGAATCGAGAATCCACGGAGAACCGCGAATCCACGGAGAACCGAGAATCCACGGAGAACCGCGAATCCAAGGAGAATCGAGTATACAGAAAGATTCGAGTATCCAAGATAAATCCAAGGAGAATCGTAAATCCAAGGAGAATCGTAAATCCAAGGAGAATCGTAAATCCAAGGAGAATCGTAAATCCAAGGAGAATCGTAAATCCAAGGAGAATCGAGAATCCAAGGAGAATCGAGAATCCAAGGAGAACCGAGAATCCAAGGAGAACCGAGAATCCAGGGAGAATCGAGAATCCAGGGAGAATCGAGAATCCAGGGAGAATCGAGAATCCAGGGTGAATCTAGAATCCAAGGAGAATCGAGAATCCAGGGAGAATCGAGAATCCAAGGAGAATCGAGAATCAAAAGAGAATCGAGAATCCAAGGAGAATCGAGAATCTAAGGAGAACCAAGAATCCAAGGAGAATCGAGAATCCAACGAGAATCGAGAGTCAAAAGATAATCAAGAATCCAGGAAGAATCGAGAATCCACTAAGAATCGAGAATCCACTGAGAATCGAGAATCCAGGGAGAATCGTGAATCCAGGAAGAATCGAGAATCCAGGGAGAATCGAGAATCTAGGGAGAATCGAGACTCCAGGGAGAATCTAGAATCCAGGGAGAATCTAGAATCCAGGGAGAATCTAGCATCCAGGGAGAATCTAGAATCCAGGGTGAATCTAGAATCCAATGAGAATCGAGAATCCAGGGAGAATCTAAAATCCAAGGAGAATCCAGAATCCAAAATGAATCGAGAATCCAAGGAGAATCGTAAATCCAAGGAGAATCGTAAATCCAAGGAGAATCGAGAATCCAAGGAGAATCGAGAATCCAAGGAGAATCGAGAATCCAAGGAGAACCGAGAATCCAAGGAGAACCGAGAATCCAGGGAGAATCGAGAATCCAGGGAGAATCGAGAATCCAGGGAGAATCGAGAATCCAGGGTGAATCTAGAATCCAAGGAGAATCGAGAATCCAGGGAGAATCGAGAATCCAAGGAGAATCGAGAATCAAAAGAGAATCGAGAATCCAAGGAGAATCGAGAATCCAAGGAGAATCCAGAATCCAAAATGAATCGAGAATCCAAGGAGAATCGAAAATCAAAAGATAATCAAGAATCCAGGAAGAATCGAGAATCCACTAAGAATCGAGAATCCACTGAGAATCGAGAATCCAGGGAGAATCGTGAATCCAGGAAGAATCGAGAATCCAGGGAGAATCGAGAATCTAGGGAGAATCGAGACTCCAGGGAGAATCTAGAATCCAGGGAGAATCTAGAATCCAGGGAGAATCTAGCATCCAGGGAGAATCTAGAATCCAGGGTGAATCTAGAATCCAATGAGAATCGAGAATCCAGGGAGAATCTAAAATCCAAGGAGAATCCAGAATCCAAAATGAATCGAGAATCCAAGGAGAATCGAAAATCCAAAGATAATCAAGAATCCCGGGAGAATCGAGAATCCACTGAGAATCGAGAATCCACTGAGAATCGAGAATCCACTGAGAATCGAGAATCCACTGAGAATCGAGAATCCAGAGAGAATCGTGAATCCACTGAGAATCGAAAATCCAGGACGAATCGAGAATCCAGGGAGAATCGAGAATCCAGGGAGAATCGAGAATCCAGGGAGAATCGAGAATCCAGGGAGAATCGAGAATCCAGGGTGAATCTAGAATCCAAGGAGAATCGAGAATCCAAGGAGAATCGAGAATCCAACGAGAATCGAGAATCCACGGAGAACCGCGAATCCACGGAGAACCGAGAATCCACGGAGAACCGCGAATCCAAGGAGAATCGAGAATCCAAGGAGAATCGAGTATACAGAAAGATTCGAGTATCCAAGATAAATCCAAGGAGAATCGTAAATCCAAGGAGAATCGTAAATCCAAGGAGAATCGTAAATCCAAGGAGAATCGAGAATCCAAGGAGAATCGAGAATCCAAGGAGAATCGAGAATCCAAGGAGAACCGAGAATCCAAGGAGAACCGAGAATCCAAGGAGAACCGAGAATCCAAGGAGAACCGAGAATCCAGGGAGAATCGAGAATCCAGGGAGAATCGAGAATCCAGGGAGAATCGAGAATCCAGGGTGAATCTAGAATCCAAGGAGAATCGAGAATCCAGGGAGAATCGAGAATCCAAGGAGAATCGAGAATCAAAAGAGAATCGAGAATCCAAGGAGAATCGAGAATCTAAGGAGAACCAAGAATCCAAGGAGAATCGAGAATCCAACTAGAATCGAGAATCCACGGAGAACCGCGAATCCACGGAGAACCGCGAATCCAAGGAGAATCGAGTATACAGAAAGATTCGAGTATCCAAGATAAATCCAATGAGAATCGTAAATCCAAGGAGAATCGAGAATCCAAGGAGAATCGAGAATCCAAGGAGAATCGAGAATTCAGGGAGAACCGAGAATCCAGGGAGGATTGAGAATCCTAGGAGAATCGAGAATCCAGGGAGAATCGAGAATCCAAGGAGAATCGAGAATCCAGGGAGAATCGAGAATCCAAGGAGAATCGAGAATCCAACGAGAATCGAGAATCCACGGAGAACCGCGAATCCACGGAGAACCGAGAATCCACGGAGAACCGCGAATCCAAGGAGAATCGAGTATACAGAAAGATTCGAGTATCCAAGATAAATCCAAGGAGAATCGTAAATCCAAGGAGAATCGTAAATCCAAGGAGAATCGTAAATCCAAGGAGAATCGTAAATCCAAGGAGAATCGTAAATCCAAGGAGAATCGAGAATCCAAGGAGAATCGAGAATCCAAGGAGAACCGAGAATCCAAGGAGAACCGAGAATCCAGGGAGAATCGAGAATCCAGGGAGAATCGAGAATCCAGGGAGAATCGAGAATCCAGGGTGAATCTAGAATCCAAGGAGAATCGAGAATCCAGGGAGAATCGAGAATCCAAGGAGAATCGAGAATCAAAAGAGAATCGAGAATCCAAGGAGAATCGAGAATCTAAGGAGAACCAAGAATCCAAGGAGAATCGAGAATCCAACGAGAATCGAGAATCCACGGAGAACCGCGAATCCACGGAGAACCGCGAATCCAAGGAGAATCGAGTATACAGAAAGATTCGAGTATCCAAGATAAATCCAATGAGAATCGTAAATCCAAGGAGAATCGAGAATCCAAGGAGAATCGAGAATCCAAGGAGAATCGAGAATCCAAGGAGAATCGAGAATCCAAGGAGAATCGAGAATCCAGGGAGAACCGAGAATCCAGGGAGGATTGAGAATCCTAGGAGAATCGAGAATCCAGGGAGAATCGAGAATCCAGGGAGAATCTAGAATCCAGGAAAAATCTAGAATCCAGGAAAAATCTAGAATCCAGGAAAAATCTAGAATCCAGGAAAAATCTAGAATCCAGGAAAAATCTAGAATCCAGGGAGAATCGAGAATCCAGGGTGAATCTAGAATCCAGGGAGAATCGCGAATCCAGGGAGAACCGAGAATGCAGGGAGAATCGAGAATCCAGGGAGAATCGAGAATCCAGGGAGAATCGAGAATCCTGATTGAATCGAGAATCCAGGGAGAATCTAACATTCAGGGAGGATCGGGAATCCAGTGAGAATCCGGGGAGAATCGGGAATCCAGGGAGAATCGAGACTCCAGGGAGAATCTAGAATCCCGGGAGAATCTAGAATCCAGGGTGAATCTAGAATCCAGGGAGAATCGAGAATCCAGGGAGAATCTAAAATCCAAGGAGAATCCAGAATCCAAAATGAATCGAGAATCCAAGGAGAATCGAAAATCCAAAGATAATCAAGAATCCAGGAAGAATCGAGAATCCACTAAGAATCGAGAATCCACTGAGAATCGAGAATCCAGGGAGAATCGTGAATCCAGGAAGAATCGAGAATCCAGGGAGAATCGAGAATCCAGGGAGAATCAAGAATCCAGGGAGAATCGAGAATCCAGGGAGAATCGAGAATCCAGGGTGAATCTAGAATCCAAGGAGAATCGAGAATCCAGGGAGAATCGAGAATCCAAGGAGAATGGAGAATCCAAAGAGAATCGAGAATCCAAGGAGAATCGAGAATCTAAGGAGAACCAAGAATCCAAGGAGAATCGAGAATCCACGGAGAACCGCGAATCCAGGGAGTATTGAGAATCCAGGTAGAATCTAAAATCCATGGAGAATCGAGAATTCAGAGTGAATCTAGAATCCAGTATCCAGGGAGAATCGATAATCCAGGGTGAATCTAGAATCCAAGAAGAATCGAGAATCCAGGGAGAATCAAGAATCCAAGGAGAATCGAGAATCCAAAGAGAATCGAGACTCCAGGGAGAATCTAGAATCCCGGGAGAATCTAGAATCCAGGGTGAATCTAGAATCCAGGGAGAATCGAGAATCCAGGGAGAATCTAAAATCCAAGGAGAATCCAGAATCCAAAATGAATCGAGAATCCAAGGAGAATCGAAAATCCAAAGATAATCAAGAATCCAGGAAGAATCGAGAATCCACTAAGAATCGAGAATCCACTGAGAATCGAGAATCCAGGGAGAATCGTGAATCCAGGAAGAATCGAGAATCCAGGGAGAATCGAGAATCTAGGGAGAATCGAGACTCCAGGGAGAGTCTAGAATCCAGGGAGAATCTAGAATCCAGGGAGAATCTAGCATCCAGGGAGAATCTAGAATCCAGGGTGAATCTAGAATCCAATGAGAATCGAGAATCCAGGGAGAATCTAAAATCCAAGGAGAATCCAGAATCCAAAATGAATCGAGAATCCAAGGAGAATCGAAAATCCAAAGATAATCAAGAATCCCGGGAGAATCGAGAATCCACTGAGAATCGAGAATCCACTGAGAATCGAGAATCCAGAGAGAATCGTGAATCCACTGAGAATCGAAAATCCAGGACGAATCGAGAATCCAGGGAGAATCGAGAATCCAGGGAGAATCGAGAATCCAGGGAGAATCGAGAATCCAGGGAGAATCGAGAATCCAGGGTGAATCTAGAATCCAAGGAGAATCGAGAATCCAAGGAGAATCGAGAATCCAACGAGAATCGAGAATCCACGAAGAACCGCGAATCCACGGAGAACCGAGAATCCACGGAGAACCGCGAATCCAAGGAGAATCGAGAATCCAAGGAGAATCGAGTATACAGAAAGATTCGAGTATCCAAGATAAATCCAAGGAGAATCGTAAATCCAAGGAGAATCGTAAATCCAAGGAGAATCGTAAATCCAAGGAGAATCGTAAATCCAAGGAGAATCGTAAATCCAAGGAGAATCGAGAATCCAAGGAGAATCGAGAATCCAAGGAGAATCGAGAATCCAAGGAGAACCGAGAATCCAAGGAGAACCGAGAATCCAGGGAGAATCGAGAATCCAGGGAGAATCGAGAATCCAGGGAGAATCGAGAATCCAGGGAGAATCGAGAATCCAGGGAGAATCGAGAATCCAAGGAGAATCGAGAATCAAAAGAGAATCGAGAATCCAAGGAGAATCGAGAATCTAAGGAGAACCAAGAATCCAAGGAGAATCGAGAATCCAACTAGAATCGAGAATCCACGGAGAACCGCGAATCCACGGAGAACCGCGAATCCAAGGAGAATCGAGTATACAGAAAGATTCGAGTATCCAAGATAAATCCAATGAGAATCGTAAATCAAAGGAGAATCGAGAATCCAAGGAGAATCGAGAATTCAGGGAGAACCGAGAATCCAGGGAGGATTGAGAATCCTAGGAGAATCGAGAATCCAGGGAGAATCGAGAATCCAAGGAGAATCGAGAATCCAGGGAGAATCGAGAATCCAAGGAGAATCGAGAATCCAACGAGAATCGAGAATCCACGGAGAACCGCGAATCCACGGAGAACCGAGAATCCACGGAGAACCGCGAATCCAAGGAGAATCGAGTATACAGAAAGATTCGAGTATCCAAGATAAATCCAAGGAGAATCGTAAATCCAAGGAGAATCGAGAATCCACGGAGAACCGCGAATCCAGGGAGTATTGAGAATCCAGGTAGAATCTAAAATCCATGGAGAATCGAGAATTCAGAGTGAATCTAGAATCCAGTATCCAGGGAGAATCGATAATCCAGGGTGAATCTAGAATCCAAGAAGAATCGAGAATCCAGGGAGAATCAAGAATCCAAGGAGAATCGAGAATCCAAAGAGAATCGAGACTCCAGGGAGAATCTAGAATCCCGGGAGAATCTAGAATCCAGGGTGAATCTAGAATCCAGGGAGAATCGAGAATCCAGGGAGAATCTAAAATCCAAGGAGAATCCAGAATCCAAAATGAATCGAGAATCCAAGGAGAATCGAAAATCCAAAGATAATCAAGAATCCAGGAAGAATCGAGAATCCACTAAGAATCGAGAATCCACTGAGAATCGAGAATCCAGGGAGAATCGTGAATCCAGGAAGAATCGAGAATCCAGGGAGAATCGAGAATCTAGGGAGAATCGAGACTCCAGGGAGAGTCTAGAATCCAGGGAGAATCTAGAATCCAGGGAGAATCTAGCATCCAGGGAGAATCTAGAATCCAGGGTGAATCTAGAATCCAATGAGAATCGAGAATCCAGGGAGAATCTAAAATCCAAGGAGAATCCAGAATCCAAAATGAATCGAGAATCCAAGGAGAATCGAAAATCCAAAGATAATCAAGAATCCCGGGAGAATCGAGAATCCACTGAGAATCGAGAATCCACTGAGAATCGAGAATCCAGAGAGAATCGTGAATCCACTGAGAATCGAAAATCCAGGACGAATCGAGAATCCAGGGAGAATCGAGAATCCAGGGAGAATCGAGAATCCAGGGAGAATCGAGAATCCAGGGAGAATCGAGAATCCAGGGTGAATCTAGAATCCAAGGAGAATCGAGAATCCAAGGAGAATCGAGAATCCAACGAGAATCGAGAATCCACGAAGAACCGCGAATCCACGGAGAACCGAGAATCCACGGAGAACCGCGAATCCAAGGAGAATCGAGAATCCAAGGAGAATCGAGTATACAGAAAGATTCGAGTATCCAAGATAAATCCAAGGAGAATCGTAAATCCAAGGAGAATCGTAAATCCAAGGAGAATCGTAAATCCAAGGAGAATCGTAAATCCAAGGAGAATCGTAAATCCAAGGAGAATCGAGAATCCAAGGAGAATCGAGAATCCAAGGAGAATCGAGAATCCAAGGAGAACCGAGAATCCAAGGAGAACCGAGAATCCAGGGAGAATCGAGAATCCAGGGAGAATCGAGAATCCAGGGAGAATCGAGAATCCAGGGAGAATCGAGAATCCAGGGAGAATCGAGAATCCAAGGAGAATCGAGAATCAAAAGAGAATCGAGAATCCAAGGAGAATCGAGAATCTAAGGAGAACCAAGAATCCAAGGAGAATCGAGAATCCAACTAGAATCGAGAATCCACGGAGAACCGCGAATCCACGGAGAACCGCGAATCCAAGGAGAATCGAGTATACAGAAAGATTCGAGTATCCAAGATAAATCCAATGAGAATCGTAAATCAAAGGAGAATCGAGAATCCAAGGAGAATCGAGAATTCAGGGAGAACCGAGAATCCAGGGAGGATTGAGAATCCTAGGAGAATCGAGAATCCAGGGAGAATCGAGAATCCAAGGAGAATCGAGAATCCAGGGAGAATCGAGAATCCAAGGAGAATCGAGAATCCAACGAGAATCGAGAATCCACGGAGAACCGCGAATCCACGGAGAACCGAGAATCCACGGAGAACCGCGAATCCAAGGAGAATCGAGTATACAGAAAGATTCGAGTATCCAAGATAAATCCAAGGAGAATCGTAAATCCAAGGAGAATCGAGAATCCACGGAGAACCGCGAATCCAGGGAGTATTGAGAATCCAGGTAGAATCTAAAATCCATGGAGAATCGAGAATTCAGAGTGAATCTAGAATCCAGTATCCAGGGAGAATCGATAATCCAGGGTGAATCTAGAATCCAAGAAGAATCGAGAATCCAGGGAGAATCAAGAATCCAAGGAGAATCGAGAATCCAAAGAGAATCGAGACTCCAGGGAGAATCTAGAATCCCGGGAGAATCTAGAATCCAGGGTGAATCTAGAATCCAGGGAGAATCGAGAATCCAGGGAGAATCTAAAATCCAAGGAGAATCCAGAATCCAAAATGAATCGAGAATCCAAGGAGAATCGAAAATCCAAAGATAATCAAGAATCCAGGAAGAATCGAGAATCCACTAAGAATCGAGAATCCACTGAGAATCGAGAATCCAGGGAGAATCGTGAATCCAGGAAGAATCGAGAATCCAGGGAGAATCGAGAATCTAGGGAGAATCGAGACTCCAGGGAGAATCTAGAATCCAGGGAGAATCTAGAATCCAGGGAGAATCTAGCATCCAGGGAGAATCTAGAATCCAGGGTGAATCTAGAATCCAACGAGAATCGAGAATCCACGGAGAACCGCGAATCCACGGAGAACCGAGAATCCACGGAGAACCGCGAATCCAAGGAGAATCGAGAATCCAAGGAGAATCGAGTATACAGAAAGATTCGAGTATCCAAGATAAATCCAAGGAGAATCGTAAATCCAAGGAGAATCGTAAATCCAAGGAGAATCGTAAATCCAAGGAGAATCGAGAATCCAAGGAGAATCGAGAATCCAAGGAGAATCGAGAATCCAAGGAGAACCGAGAATCCAAGGAGAACCGAGAATCCAGGGAGAATCGAGAATCCAGGGAGAATCGAGAATCCAGGGAGAATCGAGAATCCAGGGAGAATCGAGAATCCAGGGTGAATCTAGAATCCAAGGAGAATCGAGAATCCAGGGAGAATCGAGAATCCAAGGAGAATCGAGAATCAAAAGAGAATCGAGAATCCAAGGAGAATCGAGAATCTAAGGAGAACCAAGAATCCAAGGAGAATCGAGAATCCAACTAGAATCGAGAATCCACGGAGAACCGCGAATCCACGGAGAACCGCGAATCCAAGGAGAATCGAGTATACAGAAAGATTCGAGTATCCAAGATAAATCCAATGAGAATCGTAAATCAAAGGAGAATCGAGAATCCAAGGAGAATCGAGAATTCAGGGAGAACCGAGAATCCAGGGAGGATTGAGAATCCTAGGAGAATCGAGAATCCAGGGAGAATCGAGAATCCAAGGAGAATCGAGAATCCAGGGAGAATCGAGAATCCAAGGAGAATCGAGAATCCAACGAGAATCGAGAATCCACGGAGAACCGCGAATCCACGGAGAACCGAGAATCCACGGAGAACCGCGAATCCAAGGAGAATCGAGTATACAGAAAGATTCGAGTATCCAAGATAAATCCAAGGAGAATCGTAAATCCAAGGAGAATCGAGAATCCACGGAGAACCGCGAATCCAGGGAGTATTGAGAATCCAGGTAGAATCTAAAATCCATGGAGAATCGAGAATTCAGAGTGAATCTAGAATCCAGTATCCAGGGAGAATCGATAATCCAGGGTGAATCTAGAATCCAAGAAGAATCGAGAATCCAGGGAGAATCAAGAATCCAAGGAGAATCGAGAATCCAAAGAGAATCGAGACTCCAGGGAGAATCTAGAATCCCGGGAGAATCTAGAATCCAGGGTGAATCTAGAATCCAGGGAGAATCGAGAATCCAGGGAGAATCTAAAATCCAAGGAGAATCCAGAATCCAAAATGAATCGAGAATCCAAGGAGAATCGAAAATCCAAAGATAATCAAGAATCCAGGAAGAATCGAGAATCCACTAAGAATCGAGAATCCACTGAGAATCGAGAATCCAGGGAGAATCGTGAATCCAGGAAGAATCGAGAATCCAGGGAGAATCGAGAATCCAGGGAGAATCTAGAATCCAGGGAGAATCTAGCATCCAGGGAGAATCTAGAATCCAGGGTGAATCTAGAATCCAATGAGAATCGAGAATCCAGGGAGAATCTAAAATCCAAGGAGAATCCAGAATCCAAAATGAATCGAGAATCCAAGGAGAATCGAAAATCCAAAGATAATCAAGAATCCCGGGAGAATCGAGAATCCACTGAGAATCGAGAATCCACTGAGAATCGAGAATCCAGAGAGAATCGTGAATCCACTGAGAATCGAAAATCCAGGACGAATCGAGAATCCAGGGAGAATCGAGAATCCAGGGAGAATCGAGAATCCAGGGAGAATCGAGAATCCAGGGAGAATCGAGAATCCAGGGTGAATCTAGAATCCAAGGAGAATCGAGAATCCAAGGAGAATCGAGAATCCAACGAGAATCGAGAATACACGGAGAACCGCGAATCCACGGAAAACCGAGAATCCACGGAGAACCGCGAATCCAAGGAGAATCGAGAATCCAAGGAGAATCGAGTATACAGAAAGATTCGAGTATCCAAGATAAATCCAAGGAGAATCGTAAATCCAAGGAGAATCGTAAATCCAAGGAGAATCGTAAATCCAAGGAGAATCGTAAATCCAAGGAGAATCGAGAATCCAAGGAGAATCGAGAATCCAAGGAGAATCGAGAATCCAAGGAGAACCGAGAATCCAAGGAGAACCGAGAATCCAGGGAGAATCGAGAATCCAGGGAGAATCGAGAATCCAGGGAGAATCGAGAATCCAGGGAGAATCGAGAATCCAGGGTGAATCTAGAATCCAAGGAGAATCGAGAATCCAGGGAGAATCGAGAATCCAAGGAGAATCGAGAATCAAAAGAGAATCGAGAATCCACGGAGAACCGCGAATCCACGGAGAACCGCGAATCCAAGGAGAATCGAGTATACAGAAAGATTCGAGTATCCAAGATAAATCCAATGAGAATCGTAAATCCAAGGAGAATCGAGAATCCAAGGAGAATCGAGAATCCAAGGAGAATCGAGAATTCAGGGAGAACCGAGAATCCAGGGAGGATTGAGAATCCTAGGAGAATCGAGAATCCAGGGAGAATCGAGAATCCAAGGAGAATCGAGAATCCAGGGAGAATCGAGAATCCAAGGAGAATCGAGAATCCAACGAGAATCGAGAATCCACGGAGAACCGCGAATCCACGGAGAACCGAGAATCCACGGAGAACCGCGAATCCAAGGAGAATCGAGTATACAGAAAGATTCGAGTATCCAAGATAAATCCAAGGAGAATCGTAAATCCAAGGAGAATCGTAAATCCAAGGAGAATCGTAAATCCAAGGAGAATCGTAAATCCAAGGAGAATCGTAAATCCAAGGAGAATCGAGAATCCAAGGAGAATCGAGAATCCAAGGAGAACCGAGAATCCAAGGAGAACCGAGAATCCAGGGAGAATCGAGAATCCAGGGAGAATCGAGAATCCAGGGAGAATCGAGAATCCAGGGTGAATCTAGAATCCAAGGAGAATCGAGAATCCAGGGAGAATCGAGAATCGAAGGAGAATCGAGAATCAAAAGAGAATCGAGAATCCAAGGAGAATCGAGAATCTAAGGAGAACCAAGAATCCAAGGAGAATCGAGAATCCAACGAGAATCGAGAATCCACGGAGAACCGCGAATCCACGGAGAACCGCGAATCCAAGGAGAATCGAGTATACAGAAAGATTCGAGTATCCAAGATAAATCCAATGAGAATCGTAAATCCAAGGAGAATCGAGAATCCAAGGAGAATCGAGAATCCAAGGAGAATCGAGAATCCAAGGAGAATCGAGAATCCAACTAGAATCGAGAATCCACGGAGAACCGCGAATCCACGGAGAACCGCGAATCCAAGGAGAATCGAGTATACAGAAAGATTCGAGTATCCAAGATAAATCCAATGAGAATCGTAAATCAAAGGAGAATCGAGAATCCAAGGAGAATCGAGAATTCAGGGAGAACCGAGAATCCAGGGAGGATTGAGAATCCTAGGAGAATCGAGAATCCAGGGAGAATCGAGAATCCAAGGAGAATCGAGAATCCAGGGAGAATCGAGAATCCAAGGAGAATCGAGAATCCAACGAGAATCGAGAATCCACGGAGAACCGCGAATCCACGGAGAACCGAGAATCCACGGAGAACCGCGAATCCAAGGAGAATCGAGTATACAGAAAGATTCGAGTATCCAAGATAAATCCAAGGAGAATCGTAAATCCAAGGAGAATCGAGAATCCACGGAGAACCGCGAATCCAGGGAGTATTGAGAATCCAGGTAGAATCTAAAATCCATGGAGAATCGAGAATTCAGAGTGAATCTAGAATCCAGTATCCAGGGAGAATCGATAATCCAGGGTGAATCTAGAATCCAAGAAGAATCGAGAATCCAGGGAGAATCAAGAATCCAAGGAGAATCGAGAATCCAAAGAGAATCGAGACTCCAGGGAGAATCTAGAATCCCGGGAGAATCTAGAATCCAGGGTGAATCTAGAATCCAGGGAGAATCGAGAATCCAAAATGAATCGAGAATCCAAGGAGAATCGAAAATCCAAGGAGAATCCAGAATCCAGGAAGAATCGAGAATCCAGGGAGAATCGAGAATCTAGGGAGAATCGAGACTCCAGGGAGAGTCTAGAATCCAGGGAGAATCTAGAATCCAGGGAGAATCTAGCATCCAGGGAGAATCTAGAATCCAGGGTGAATCTAGAATCCAATGAGAATCGAGAATCCAGGGAGAATCTAAAATCCAAGGAGAATCCAGAATCCAAAATGAATCGAGAATCCAAGGAGAATCGAAAATCCAAAGATAATCAAGAATCCCGGGAGAATCGAGAATCCACTGAGAATCGAGAATCCACTGAGAATCGAGAATCCAGAGAGAATCGTGAATCCACTGAGAATCGAAAATCCAGGACGAATCGAGAATCCAGGGAGAATCGAGAATCCAGGGAGAATCGAGAATCCAGGGAGAATCGAGAATCCAGGGAGAATCGAGAATCCAGGGTGAATCTAGAATCCAAGGAGAATCGAGAATCCAAGGAGAATCGAGAATCCAACGAGAATCGAGAATCCACGAAGAACCGCGAATCCACGGAGAACCGAGAATCCACGGAGAACCGCGAATCCAAGGAGAATCGAGAATCCAAGGAGAATCGAGTATACAGAAAGATTCGAGTATCCAAGATAAATCCAAGGAGAATCGTAAATCCAAGGAGAATCGTAAATCCAAGGAGAATCGTAAATCCAAGGAGAATCGTAAATCCAAGGAGAATCGTAAATCCAAGGAGAATCGAGAATCCAAGGAGAATCGAGAATCCAAGGAGAATCGAGAATCCAAGGAGAACCGAGAATCCAAGGAGAACCGAGAATCCAGGGAGAATCGAGAATCCAGGGAGAATCGAGAATCCAGGGAGAATCGAGAATCCAGGGAGAATCGAGAATCCAGGGAGAATCGAGAATCCAAGGAGAATCGAGAATCAAAAGAGAATCGAGAATCCAAGGAGAATCGAGAATCTAAGGAGAACCAAGAATCCAAGGAGAATCGAGAATCCAACTAGAATCGAGAATCCACGGAGAACCGCGAATCCACGGAGAACCGCGAATCCAAGGAGAATCGAGTATACAGAAAGATTCGAGTATCCAAGATAAATCCAATGAGAATCGTAAATCAAAGGAGAATCGAGAATCCAAGGAGAATCGAGAATTCAGGGAGAACCGAGAATCCAGGGAGGATTGAGAATCCTAGGAGAATCGAGAATCCAGGGAGAATCGAGAATCCAAGGAGAATCGAGAATCCAGGGAGAATCGAGAATCCAAGGAGAATCGAGAATCCAACGAGAATCGAGAATCCACGGAGAACCGCGAATCCACGGAGAACCGAGAATCCACGGAGAACCGCGAATCCAAGGAGAATCGAGTATACAGAAAGATTCGAGTATCCAAGATAAATCCAAGGAGAATCGTAAATCCAAGGAGAATCGAGAATCCACGGAGAACCGCGAATCCAGGGAGTATTGAGAATCCAGGTAGAATCTAAAATCCATGGAGAATCGAGAATTCAGAGTGAATCTAGAATCCAGTATCCAGGGAGAATCGATAATCCAGGGTGAATCTAGAATCCAAGAAGAATCGAGAATCCAGGGAGAATCAAGAATCCAAGGAGAATCGAGAATCCAAAGAGAATCGAGACTCCAGGGAGAATCTAGAATCCCGGGAGAATCTAGAATCCAGGGTGAATCTAGAATCCAGGGAGAATCGAGAATCCAGGGAGAATCTAAAATCCAAGGAGAATCCAGAATCCAAAATGAATCGAGAATCCAAGGAGAATCGAAAATCCAAAGATAATCAAGAATCCAGGAAGAATCGAGAATCCACTAAGAATCGAGAATCCACTGAGAATCGAGAATCCAGGGAGAATCGTGAATCCAGGAAGAATCGAGAATCCAGGGAGAATCGAGAATCTAGGGAGAATCGAGACTCCAGGGAGAATCTAGAATCCAGGGAGAATCTAGAATCCAGGGAGAATCTAGCATCCAGGGAGAATCTAGAATCCAGGGTGAATCTAGAATCCAACGAGAATCGAGAATCCACGGAGAACCGCGAATCCACGGAGAACCGAGAATCCACGGAGAACCGCGAATCCAAGGAGAATCGAGAATCCAAGGAGAATCGAGTATACAGAAAGATTCGAGTATCCAAGATAAATCCAAGGAGAATCGTAAATCCAAGGAGAATCGTAAATCCAAGGAGAATCGTAAATCCAAGGAGAATCGAGAATCCAAGGAGAATCGAGAATCCAAGGAGAATCGAGAATCCAAGGAGAACCGAGAATCCAAGGAGAACCGAGAATCCAGGGAGAATCGAGAATCCAGGGAGAATCGAGAATCCAGGGAGAATCGAGAATCCAGGGAGAATCGAGAATCCAGGGTGAATCTAGAATCCAAGGAGAATCGAGAATCCAGGGAGAATCGAGAATCCAAGGAGAATCGAGAATCAAAAGAGAATCGAGAATCCAAGGAGAATCGAGAATCTAAGGAGAACCAAGAATCCAAGGAGAATCGAGAATCCAACTAGAATCGAGAATCCACGGAGAACCGCGAATCCACGGAGAACCGCGAATCCAAGGAGAATCGAGTATACAGAAAGATTCGAGTATCCAAGATAAATCCAATGAGAATCGTAAATCAAAGGAGAATCGAGAATCCAAGGAGAATCGAGAATTCAGGGAGAACCGAGAATCCAGGGAGGATTGAGAATCCTAGGAGAATCGAGAATCCAGGGAGAATCGAGAATCCAAGGAGAATCGAGAATCCAGGGAGAATCGAGAATCCAAGGAGAATCGAGAATCCAACGAGAATCGAGAATCCACGGAGAACCGCGAATCCACGGAGAACCGAGAATCCACGGAGAACCGCGAATCCAAGGAGAATCGAGTATACAGAAAGATTCGAGTATCCAAGATAAATCCAAGGAGAATCGTAAATCCAAGGAGAATCGAGAATCCACGGAGAACCGCGAATCCAGGGAGTATTGAGAATCCAGGTAGAATCTAAAATCCATGGAGAATCGAGAATTCAGAGTGAATCTAGAATCCAGTATCCAGGGAGAATCGATAATCCAGGGTGAATCTAGAATCCAAGAAGAATCGAGAATCCAGGGAGAATCAAGAATCCAAGGAGAATCGAGAATCCAAAGAGAATCGAGACTCCAGGGAGAATCTAGAATCCCGGGAGAATCTAGAATCCAGGGTGAATCTAGAATCCAGGGAGAATCGAGAATCCAGGGAGAATCTAAAATCCAAGGAGAATCCAGAATCCAAAATGAATCGAGAATCCAAGGAGAATCGAAAATCCAAAGATAATCAAGAATCCAGGAAGAATCGAGAATCCACTAAGAATCGAGAATCCACTGAGAATCGAGAATCCAGGGAGAATCGTGAATCCAGGAAGAATCGAGAATCCAGGGAGAATCGAGAATCCAGGGAGAATCTAGAATCCAGGGAGAATCTAGCATCCAGGGAGAATCTAGAATCCAGGGTGAATCTAGAATCCAATGAGAATCGAGAATCCAGGGAGAATCTAAAATCCAAGGAGAATCCAGAATCCAAAATGAATCGAGAATCCAAGGAGAATCGAAAATCCAAAGATAATCAAGAATCCCGGGAGAATCGAGAATCCACTGAGAATCGAGAATCCACTGAGAATCGAGAATCCAGAGAGAATCGTGAATCCACTGAGAATCGAAAATCCAGGACGAATCGAGAATCCAGGGAGAATCGAGAATCCAGGGAGAATCGAGAATCCAGGGAGAATCGAGAATCCAGGGAGAATCGAGAATCCAGGGTGAATCTAGAATCCAAGGAGAATCGAGAATCCAAGGAGAATCGAGAATCCAACGAGAATCGAGAATACACGGAGAACCGCGAATCCACGGAAAACCGAGAATCCACGGAGAACCGCGAATCCAAGGAGAATCGAGAATCCAAGGAGAATCGAGTATACAGAAAGATTCGAGTATCCAAGATAAATCCAAGGAGAATCGTAAATCCAAGGAGAATCGTAAATCCAAGGAGAATCGTAAATCCAAGGAGAATCGTAAATCCAAGGAGAATCGTAAATCCAAGGAGAATCGAGAATCCAAGGAGAATCGAGAATCCAAGGAGAATCGAGAATCCAAGGAGAACCGAGAATCCAAGGAGAACCGAGAATCCAGGGAGAATCGAGAATCCAGGGAGAATCGAGAATCCAGGGAGAATCGAGAATCCAGGGAGAATCGAGAATCCAGGGTGAATCTAGAATCCAAGGAGAATCGAGAATCCAGGGAGAATCGAGAATCCAAGGAGAATCGAGAATCAAAAGAGAATCGAGAATCCACGGAGAACCGCGAATCCACGGAGAACCGCGAATCCAAGGAGAATCGAGTATACAGAAAGATTCGAGTATCCAAGATAAATCCAATGAGAATCGTAAATCCAAGGAGAATCGAGAATCCAAGGAGAATCGAGAATCCAAGGAGAATCGAGAATTCAGGGAGAACCGAGAATCCAGGGAGGATTGAGAATCCTAGGAGAATCGAGAATCCAGGGAGAATCGAGAATCCAAGGAGAATCGAGAATCCAGGGAGAATCGAGAATCCAAGGAGAATCGAGAATCCAACGAGAATCGAGAATCCACGGAGAACCGCGAATCCACGGAGAACCGAGAATCCACGGAGAACCGCGAATCCAAGGAGAATCGAGTATACAGAAAGATTCGAGTATCCAAGATAAATCCAAGGAGAATCGTAAATCCAAGGAGAATCGTAAATCCAAGGAGAATCGTAAATCCAAGGAGAATCGTAAATCCAAGGAGAATCGTAAATCCAAGGAGAATCGTAAATCCAAGGAGAATCGAGAATCCAAGGAGAATCGAGAATCCAAGGAGAACCGAGAATCCAAGGAGAACCGAGAATCCAGGGAGAATCGAGAATCCAGGGAGAATCGAGAATCCAGGGAGAATCGAGAATC
Organism: Sinella curviseta; assembly: GCA_004115045.4. Classification (NCBI taxonomy): domain Eukaryota; kingdom Metazoa; phylum Arthropoda; class Collembola; order Entomobryomorpha; family Entomobryidae; genus Sinella; species Sinella curviseta. The sequence goes on along the minus strand of CM023200.3, from coordinate 2,697,385 downwards.
CAGGGTGAATCTAGAATCCAAGGAGAATCGAGAATCCAGGGAGAATCGAGAATCGAAGGAGAATCGAGAATCAAAAGAGAATCGAGAATCCAAGGAGAATCGAGAATCTAAGGAGAACCAAGAATCCAAGGAGAATCGAGAATCCAACGAGAATCGAGAATCCACGGAGAACCGCGAATCCACGGAGAACCGCGAATCCAAGGAGAATCGAGTATACAGAAAGATTCGAGTATCCAAGATAAATCCAATGAGAATCGTAAATCCAAGGAGAATCGAGAATCCAAGGAGAATCGAGAATCCAAGGAGAATCGAGAATCCAAGGAGAATCGAGAATCCAAGGAGTATCGAGAATCCAGGGAGAACCGAGAATCCAGGGAGGATTGAGAATCCTAGGAGAATCGAGAATCCAGGGAGAATCGAGAATCCAGGGAGAATCTAGAATCCAGGAAAAATCTAGAATCCAGGAAAAATCTAGAATCCAGGAAAAATCTAGAATCCAGGAAAAATCTAGAATCCAGGAAAAATCTAGAATCCAGGAAAAATCTAGAATCCAGGAAAAATCTAGAATCCAGGGAGAATCGAGAATCCAGGGTGAATCTAGAATCCAGGGAGAATCGCGAATCCAGGGAGAACCGAGAATGCAGGGAGAATCGAGAATCCAGGGAGAATCGAGAATCCAGGGAGAATCGAGAATCCTGATTGAATCGAGAATCCAGGGAGAATCTAACATTCAGGGAGGATCGGGAATCCAGTGAGAATCCTGGGAGAATCGGGAATCCAGGGAGAATCGAGACTCCAGGGAGAATCTAGAATCCCGTGAGAATCTAGAATCCAGGGTGAATCTAGAATCCAGGGAGAATCGAGAATCCAGGGAGAATCTAAAATCCAAGGAGAATCCAGAATCCAAAATGAATCGAGAATCCAAGGAGAATCGAAAATCCAAAGATAATCAAGAATCCAGGAAGAATCGAGAATCCACTAAGAATCGAGAATCCACTGAGAATCGAGAATCCAGGGAGAATCGTGAATCCAGGAAGAATCGAGAATCCAGGGAGAATCGAGAATCCAGGGAGAATCGAGAATCCAGGGAGAATCGAGAATCCAGGGAGAATCGAGAATCCAGGGTGAATCTAGAATCCAAGGAGAATCGAGAATCCAGGGAGAATCGAGAATCCAAGGAGAATGGAGAATCCAAAGAGAATCGAGAATCCAAGGAGAATCGAGAATCTAAGGAGAACCAAGAATCCAAGGAGAATCGAGAATCCACGGAGAACCGCGAATCCAGGGAGTATTGAGAATCCAGGTAGAATCTAAAATCCATGGAGAATCGAGAATTCAGAGTGAATCTAGAATCCAGTATCCAGGGAGAATCGATAATCCAGGGTGAATCTAGAATCCAAGAAGAATCGAGAATCCAGGGAGAATCAAGAATCCAAGGAGAATCGAGAATCCAAAGATAATCAAGAATCCCGGGAGAATCGAGAATCCACTGAGAATCGAGAATCCACTGAGAATCGAGAATCCAGAGAGAATCGTGAATCCACTGAGAATCGAAAATCCAGGACGAATCGAGAATCCAGGGAGAATCGAGAATCCAGGGAGAATCGAGAATCCAGGGAGAATCGAGAATCCAGGGAGAATCGAGAATCCAGGGTGAATCTAGAATCCAAGGAGAATCGAGAATCCAAGGAGAATCGAGAATCCAACGAGAATCGAGAATCCACGGAGAACCGCCAATCCACGGAGAACCGAGAATCCACGGAGAACCGCGAATCCAAGGAGAATCGAGAATCCAAGGAGAATCGAGTATACAGAAAGATTCGAGTATCCAAGATAAATCCAAGGAGAATCGTAAATCCAAGGAGAATCGTAAATCCAAGGAGAATCGTAAATCCAAGGAGAATCGTAAATCCAAGGAGAATCGAGAATCCAAGGAGAATCGAGAATCCAAGGAGAATCGAGAATCCAAGGAGAACCGAGAATCCAAGGAGAACCGAGAATCCAGGGAGAATCGAGAATCCAGGGAGAATCGAGAATCCAGGGAGAATCGAGAATCCAGGGAAAATCGAGAATCCAGGGTGAATCTAGAATCCCAGGAGAATCGAGAATCCAGGGAGAATCGAGAATCCAAGGAGAATCGAGAATCAAAAGAGAATCGAGAATCCAAGGAGAATCGAGAATCTAAGGAGAATCGAGAATCCAGGGAGAATCGAGAATCCAGGGAGAATCGAGAATCCAGGGTGAATCTAGAATCCAAGGAGAATCGAGAATCCAAGGAGAATCGAGAATCCAACGAGAATCGAGAATCCACGGAGAACCGCGAATCCACGGAGAACCGAGAATCCACGGAGAACCGCGAATCCAAGGAGAATCGAGAATCCAAGGAGAATCGAGTATACAGAAAGATTCGAGTATCCAAGATAAATCCAAGGAGAATCGTAAATCCAAGGAGAATCGTAAATCCAAGGAGAATCGTAAATCCAAGGAGAATCGAGAATCCAAGGAGAATCGAGAATCCAAGGAGAATCGAGAATCCAAGGAGAACCGAGAATCCAAGGAGAACCGAGAATCCAGGGAGAATCGAGAATCCAGGGAGAATCGAGAATCCAGGGAGAATCGAGAATCCAGGGTGAATCTAGAATCCAAGGAGAATAGAGAATCCAGGGAGAATCGAGAATCCAAGGAGAATCGAGAATCAAAAGAGAATCGAGAATCCAAGGAGAATCGAGAATCTAAGGAGAACCAAGAATCCAAGGAGAATCGAGAATCCAACTAGAATCGAGAATCCACGGCGAACCGCGAATCCACGGAGAACCGCGAATCCAAGGAGAATCGAGTATACAGAAAGATTCGAGTATCCAAGATAAATCCAATGAGAATCGTAAATCCAAGGAGAATCGAGAATCCAAGGAGAATCGAGAATCCAAGGAGAATCGAGAATTCAGGGAGAACCGAGAATCCAGGGAGGATTGAGAATCCTAGGAGAATCGAGAATCCAGGGAGAATCGAGAATCCAAGGAGAATCGAGAATCCAGGGAGAATCGAGAATCCAAGGAGAATCGAGAATCCAACGAGAATCGAGAATCCACGGAGAACCGCGAATCCACGGAGAACCGAGAATCCACGGAGAACCGCGAATCCAAGGAGAATCGAGTATACAGAAAGATTCGAGTATCCAAGATAAATCCAAGGAGAATCGTAAATCCAAGGAGAATCGTAAATCCAAGGAGAATCGTAAATCCAAGGAGAATCGTAAATCCAAGGAGAATCGTAAATCCAAGGAGAATCGTAAATCCAAGGAGAATCGAGAATCCAAGGAGAATCGAGAATCCAAGGAGAACCGAGAATCCAAGGAGAACCGAGAATCCAGGGAGAATCGAGAATCCAGGGAGAATCGAGAATCCAGGGAGAATCGAGAATCCAGGGTGAATCTAGAATCCAAGGAGAATCGAGAATCCAGGGAGAATCGAGAATCGAAGGAGAATCGAGAATCAAAAGAGAATCGAGAATCCAAGGAGAACCAAGAATCCAAGGAGAATCGAGAATCCAACGAGAATCGAGAATCCACGGAGAACCGCGAATCCACGGAGAACCGCGAATCCAAGGAGAATCGAGTATACAGAAAGATTCGAGTATCCAAGATAAATCCAATGAGAATCGTAAATCCAAGGAGAATCGAGAATCCAAGGAGAATCGAGAATCCAAGGAGAATCGAGAATCCAAGGAGAATCGAGAATCCAAGGAGTATCGAGAATCCAGGGAGAACCGAGAATCCAGGGAGGATTGAGAATCCTAGGAGAATCGAGAATCCAGGGAGAATCGAGAATCCAGGGAGAATCTAGAATCCAGGAAAAATCTAGAATCCAGGAAAAATCTAGAATCCAGGAAAAATCTAGAATCCAGGAAAAATCTAGAATCCAGGAAAAATCTAGAATCCAGGGAGAATCGAGAATCCAGGGTGAATCTAGAATCCAGGGAGAATCGCGAATCCAGGGAGAACCGAGAATGCAGGGAGAATCGAGAATCCAGGGAGAATCGAGAATCCAGGGAGAATCGAGAATCCTGATTGAATCGAGAATCCAGGGAGAATCTAACATTCAGGGAGGATCGGGAATCCAGTGAGAATCCTGGGAGAATCGGGAATCCAGGGAGAATCGAGACTCCAGGGAGAATCTAGAATCCCGTGAGAATCTAGAATCCAGGGTGAATCTAGAATCCAGGGAGAATCGAGAATCCAGGGAGAATCTAAAATCCAAGGAGAATCCAGAATCCAAAATGAATCGAGAATCCAAGGAGAATCGAAAATCCAAAGATAATCAAGAATCCAGGAAGAATCGAGAATCCACTAAGAATCGAGAATCCACTGAGAATCGAGAATCCAGGGAGAATCGTGAATCCAGGAAGAATCGAGAATCCAGGGAGAATCGAGAATCCAGGGAGAATCGAGAATCCAGGGAGAATCGAGAATCCAGGGAGAATCGAGAATCCAGGGTGAATCTAGAATCCAAGGAGAATCGAGAATCCAGGGAGAATCGAGAATCCAAGGAGAATGGAGAATCCAAAGAGAATCGAGAATCCAAGGAGAATCGAGAATCTAAGGAGAACCAAGAATCCAGGAGAATCGAGAATCCACGGAGAACCGCGAATCCAGGGAGTATTGAGAATCCAGGTAGAATCTAAAATCCATGGAGAATCGAGAATTCAGAGTGAATCTAGAATCCAGTATCCAGGGAGAATCGATAATCCAGGGTGAATCTAGAATCCAAGAAGAATCGAGAATCCAGGGAGAATCAGAATCCAAGGAGAATCGAGAATCCAAAGAGAATCGAGAATCCAAGGAGAACCGAGAATCCAAGGAGAACCGAGAATCCATTGAGTATTCAGAATCCAGGGAGAATCTAAAATCCAGGGAGAATTGAGAATCCAGAGTGAATCTAGACCCCAGGGAGAATCGAGAATCCAGGGAGAATCGAGAATCCAAGGAGAATCGAGAATCCAAGGAGAACCGAGAATCCAAGGAGAATCGAGAATCCAAAGAGAATCGAGAATCCAAGGAGAATCGAGAATCCAAGGAGAACCGAGAATCCAAGGAGAATCGAGAATCCAAGGAGAACCGAGAATCCAAGGAGAATCGAGAATCCATGAGTATTGAGAATCCAGGAGAATCTAAATCCAGGGAGAATCGAGAATCCAAGGAGAAACGAGAACCCAGGGAATATTGAGAATCCAAGGAGAACCGAGAATGCAGGGAGAATCGAGAATCCAGGGAGAATCGAGAATCCAGGGAGAATCGAGAATCCAGATTGAATCGAGAATCCAGGGAGAATCTAAAATTCAGGGAGAATCGAGAATCCAGTGAGAATCCATGGAGAATCGAGAATCCATGGAGAATCGAGACTCCAGGGAGAATCGAGAATCCAGGGTGAATCTAGAATCCAAGGAGAATCGAGAATCCAGGGAGAATCAAGAATCCAAGCAGAATCGAGAATCCAAAGAGAATCGAGAATCCAAGGAGAACCGAGAATCCAAGGAGAACCGAGAATCCATGAGTATGAGAATCCAGGGAGAATCTAAAATCCAGGGAGAATGGAGATCCAGGGAGATCGAGAATCCAAGGAGAATCGAGAATCCAGGGGGAATCGAGAATCCAGGAGATCGAGAATCCAACGAGAATCGAGAATCCAAGGAGAACGAGAATCCAAGGAGAATCGAGAATCCAAGGAGAATCGAGAATTCAGGGAGAACCGAGAATCCAGGGAGGATTGAGAATCCTAGGAGAATCGAGAATCCAGGGAGAATCGAGAATCCAAGGAGAATCGAGAATCCAGGGAGAATCGAGAATCCAAGGAGAATCGAGAATCCAACGAGAATCGAGAATCCACGGAGAACCGCGAATCCACGGAGAACCGCGAATCCAAGGAGAATCGAGTATACAGAAAGATTCGAGTATCCAAGATAAATCCAAGGAGAATCGTAAATCCAAGGAGAATCGTAAATCCAAGGAGAATCGTAAATCCAAGGAGAATCGTAAATCCAAGGAGAATCGTAAATCCAAGGAGAATCGTAAATCCAAGGAGAATCGTAAATCCAAGGAGAATCGAGAATCCAAGGAGAATCGAGAATCCAAGGAGAACCGAGAATCCAAGGAGAACCGAGAATCCAGGGAGAATCGAGAATCCAGGGAGAATCGAGAATCCAGGGAGAATCGAGAATCCAGGGTGAATCTAGAATCCAAGGAGAATCGAGAATCCAGGGAGAATCGAGAATCCAAGGAGAATCGAGAATCAAAAGAGAATCGAGAATCCAAGGAGAATCGAGAATCTAAGGAGAACCAAGAATCCAAGGAGAATCGAGAATCCAACGAGAATCGAGAATCCACGGAGAACCGCGAATCCACGGAGAACCGCGAATCCAAGGAGAATCGAGTATACAGAAAGATTCGAGTATCCATGATAAATCCAATGAGAATCGTAAATCCAAGGAGAATCGAGAATCCAAGGAGAATCGAGAATCCAAGGAGAATCGAGAATCCAAGGAGAATCGAGAATCCAAGGAGTATCGAGAATCCAGGGAGAACCGAGAATCCAGGGAGGATTGAGAATCCTCGGAGAATCGAGAATCCAGGGAGAATCGAGAATCCAGGGAGAATCTAGAATCCAGGAAAAATCTAGAATCCAGGAAAAATCTAGAATCCAGGAAAAATCTAGAATCCAGGAAAAATCTAGAATCCAGGAAAAATCTAGAATCCAGGAAAAATCTAGAATCCAGGGAGAATCGAGAATCCAGGGTGAATCTAGAATCCAGGGAGAATCGCGAATCCAGGGAGAACCGAGAATCCAGGGAGAATCGAGAATCCAGGGAGAATCGAGAATCCTGATTGAATCGAGAATCCAGGGAGAATCTAACATTCAGGGAGGATCGGGAATCCAGTGAGAATCCTGGGAGAATCGGGAATCCAGGGAGAATCGAGACTCCAGGGAGAATCTAGAATCCCGTGAGAATCTAGAATCCAGGGTGAATCTAGAATCCAGGGAGAATCGAGAATCCAGGGAGAATCTAAAATCCAAGGAGAATCCAGAATCCAAAATGAATCGAGAATCCAAGGAGAATCGAAAATCCAAAGATAATCAAGAATCCAGGAAGAATCGAGAATCCACTAAGAATCGAGAATCCACTGAGAATCGAGAATCCAGGGAGAATCGTGAATCCAGGAAGAATCGAGAATCCAGGGAGAATCGAGAATCCAGGGAGAATCGAGAATCCAGGGAGAATCGAGAATCCAGGGAGAATCGAGAATCCAGGGTGAATCTAGAATCCAAGGAGAATCGAGAATCCAGGGAGAATCGAGAATCCAAGGAGAATGGAGAATCCAAAGAGAATCGAGAATCCAAGGAGAATCGAGAATCTAAGGAGAACCAAGAATCCAAGGAGAATCGAGAATCCACGGAGAACCGCGAATCCAGGGAGTATTGAGAATCCAGGTAGAATCTAAAATCCATGGAGAATCGAGAATTCAGAGTGAATCTAGAATCCAGTATCCAGGGAGAATCGATAATCCAGGGTGAATCTAGAATCCAAGAAGAATCGAGAATCCAGGGAGAATCAAGAATCCAAGGAGAATCGAGAATCCAAAGATAATCAAGAATCCCGGGAGAATCGAGAATCCACTGAGAATCGAGAATCCACTGAGAATCGAGAATCCAGAGAGAATCGTGAATCCACTGAGAATCGAAAATCCAGGACGAATCGAGAATCCAGGGAGAATCGAGAATCCAGGGAGAATCGAGAATCCAGGGAGAATCGAGAATCCAGGGAGAATCGAGAATCCAGGGTGAATCTAGAATCCAAGGAGAATCGAGAATCCAAGGAGAATCGAGAATCCAACGAGAATCGAGAATCCACGGAGAACCGCCAATCCACGGAGAACCGAGAATCCACGGAGAACCGCGAATCCAAGGAGAATCGAGAATCCAAGGAGAATCGAGTATACAGAAAGATTCGAGTATCCAAGATAAATCCAAGGAGAATCGTAAATCCAAGGAGAATCGTAAATCCAAGGAGAATCGTAAATCCAAGGAGAATCGTAAATCCAAGGAGAATCGAGAATCCAAGGAGAATCGAGAATCCAAGGAGAATCGAGAATCCAAGGAGAACCGAGAATCCAAGGAGAACCGAGAATCCAGGGAGAATCGAGAATCCAGGGAGAATCGAGAATCCAGGGAGAATCGAGAATCCAGGGAAAATCGAGAATCCAGGGTGAATCTAGAATCCCAGGAGAATCGAGAATCCAGGGAGAATCGAGAATCCAAGGAGAATCGAGAATCAAAAGAGAATCGAGAATCCAAGGAGAATCGAGAATCTAAGGAGAATCGAGAATCCAGGGAGAATCGAGAATCCAGGGAGAATCGAGAATCCAGGGTGAATCTAGAATCCAAGGAGAATCGAGAATCCAAGGAGAATCGAGAATCCAACGAGAATCGAGAATCCACGGAGAACCGCGAATCCACGGAGAACCGAGAATCCACGGAGAACCGCGAATCCAAGGAGAATCGAGAATCCAAGGAGAATCGAGTATACAGAAAGATTCGAGTATCCAAGATAAATCCAAGGAGAATCGTAAATCCAAGGAGAATCGTAAATCCAAGGAGAATCGTAAATCCAAGGAGAATCGAGAATCCAAGGAGAATCGAGAATCCAAGGAGAATCGAGAATCCAAGGAGAACCGAGAATCCAAGGAGAACCGAGAATCCAGGGAGAATCGAGAATCCAGGGAGAATCGAGAATCCAGGGAGAATCGAGAATCCAGGGTGAATCTAGAATCCAAGGAGAATAGAGAATCCAGGGAGAATCGAGAATCCAAGGAGAATCGAGAATCAAAAGAGAATCGAGAATCCAAGGAGAATCGAGAATCTAAGGAGAACCAAGAATCCAAGGAGAATCGAGAATCCAACTAGAATCGAGAATCCACGGCGAACCGCGAATCCACGGAGAACCGCGAATCCAAGGAGAATCGAGTATACAGAAAGATTCGAGTATCCAAGATAAATCCAATGAGAATCGTAAATCCAAGGAGAATCGAGAATCCAAGGAGAATCGAGAATCCAAGGAGAATCGAGAATTCAGGGAGAACCGAGAATCCAGGGAGGATTGAGAATCCTAGGAGAATCGAGAATCCAGGGAGAATCGAGAATCCAAGGAGAATCGAGAATCCAGGGAGAATCGAGAATCCAAGGAGAATCGAGAATCCAACGAGAATCGAGAATCCACGGAGAACCGCGAATCCACGGAGAACCGAGAATCCACGGAGAACCGCGAATCCAAGGAGAATCGAGTATACAGAAAGATTCGAGTATCCAAGATAAATCCAAGGAGAATCGTAAATCCAAGGAGAATCGTAAATCCAAGGAGAATCGTAAATCCAAGGAGAATCGTAAATCCAAGGAGAATCGTAAATCCAAGGAGAATCGTAAATCCAAGGAGAATCGAGAATCCAAGGAGAATCGAGAATCCAAGGAGAACCGAGAATCCAAGGAGAACCGAGAATCCAGGGAGAATCGAGAATCCAGGGAGAATCGAGAATCCAGGGAGAATCGAGAATCCAGGGTGAATCTAGAATCCAAGGAGAATCGAGAATCCAGGGAGAATCGAGAATCGAAGGAGAATCGAGAATCAAAAGAGAATCGAGAATCCAAGGAGAACCAAGAATCCAAGGAGAATCGAGAATCCAACGAGAATCGAGAATCCACGGAGAACCGCGAATCCACGGAGAACCGCGAATCCAAGGAGAATCGAGTATACAGAAAGATTCGAGTATCCAAGATAAATCCAATGAGAATCGTAAATCCAAGGAGAATCGAGAATCCAAGGAGAATCGAGAATCCAAGGAGAATCGAGAATCCAAGGAGAATCGAGAATCCAAGGAGTATCGAGAATCCAGGGAGAACCGAGAATCCAGGGAGGATTGAGAATCCTAGGAGAATCGAGAATCCAGGGAGAATCGAGAATCCAGGGAGAATCTAGAATCCAGGAAAAATCTAGAATCCAGGAAAAATCTAGAATCCAGGAAAAATCTAGAATCCAGGAAAAATCTAGAATCCAGGAAAAATCTAGAATCCAGGGAGAATCGAGAATCCAGGGTGAATCTAGAATCCAGGGAGAATCGCGAATCCAGGGAGAACCGAGAATGCAGGGAGAATCGAGAATCCAGGGAGAATCGAGAATCCAGGGAGAATCGAGAATCCTGATTGAATCGAGAATCCAGGGAGAATCTAACATTCAGGGAGGATCGGGAATCCAGTGAGAATCCTGGGAGAATCGGGAATCCAGGGAGAATCGAGACTCCAGGGAGAATCTAGAATCCCGTGAGAATCTAGAATCCAGGGTGAATCTAGAATCCAGGGAGAATCGAGAATCCAGGGAGAATCTAAAATCCAAGGAGAATCCAGAATCCAAAATGAATCGAGAATCCAAGGAGAATCGAAAATCCAAAGATAATCAAGAATCCAGGAAGAATCGAGAATCCACTAAGAATCGAGAATCCACTGAGAATCGAGAATCCAGGGAGAATCGTGAATCCAGGAAGAATCGAGAATCCAGGGAGAATCGAGAATCCAGGGAGAATCGAGAATCCAGGGAGAATCGAGAATCCAGGGAGAATCGAGAATCCAGGGTGAATCTAGAATCCAAGGAGAATCGAGAATCCAGGGAGAATCGAGAATCCAAGGAGAATGGAGAATCCAAAGAGAATCGAGAATCCAAGGAGAATCGAGAATCTAAGGAGAACCAAGAATCCAAGGAGAATCGAGAATCCACGGAGAACCGCGAATCCAGGGAGTATTGAGAATCCAGGTAGAATCTAAAATCCATGGAGAATCGAGAATTCAGAGTGAATCTAGAATCCAGTATCCAGGGAGAATCGATAATCCAGGGTGAATCTAGAATCCAAGAAGAATCGAGAATCCAGGGAGAATCAAGAATCCAAGGAGAATCGAGAATCCAAAGAGAATCGAGAATCCAAGGAGAACCGAGAATCCAAGGAGAACCGAGAATCCATTGAGTATTCAGAATCCAGGGAGAATCTAAAATCCAGGGAGAATTGAGAATCCAGAGTGAATCTAGACCCCAGGGAGAATCGAGAATCCAGGGAGAATCGAGAATCCAAGGAGAATCGAGAATCCAAGGAGAACCGAGAATCCAAGGAGAATCGAGAATCCAAAGAGAATCGAGAATCCAAGGAGAATCGAGAATCCAAGGAGAACCGAGAATCCAAGGAGAATCGAGAATCCAAGGAGAACCGAGAATCCAAGGAGAATCGAGAATCCATTGAGTATTGAGAATCCAGGGAGAATCTAAAATCCAGGGAGAATCGAGAATCCAAGGAGAAACGAGAACCCAGGGAATATTGAGAATCCAAGGAGAACCGAGAATGCAGGGAGAATCGAGAATCCAGGGAGAATCGAGAATCCAGGGAGAATCGAGAATCCAGATTGAATCGAGAATCCAGGGAGAATCTAAAATTCAGGGAGAATCGAGAATCCAGTGAGAATCCATGGAGAATCGAGAATCCATGGAGAATCGAGACTCCAGGGAGAATCGAGAATCCAGGGTGAATCTAGAATCCAAGGAGAATCGAGAATCCAGGGAGAATCAAGAATCCAAGCAGAATCGAGAATCCAAAGAGAATCGAGAATCCAAGGAGAACCGAGAATCCAAGGAGAACCGAGAATCCATTGAGTATTGAGAATCCAGGGAGAATCTAAAATCCAGGGAGAATGGAGAATCCAGGGAGAATCGAGAATCCAAGGAGAATCGAGAATCCAGGGGGAATCGAGAATCCAAGGAGAATCGAGAATCCAACGAGAATCGAGAATCCAAGGAGAACCGAGAATCCAAGGAGAATCGAGAATCCAAAGAGAATCGAGAATTCAGGGAGAACCGAGAATCCAGGGAGGATTGAGAATCCTAGGAGAATCGAGAATCCAGGGAGAATCGAGAATCCAAGGAGAATCGAGAATCCAGGGAGAATCGAGAATCCAAGGAGAATCGAGAATCCAACGAGAATCGAGAATCCACGGAGAACCGCGAATCCACGGAGAACCGCGAATCCAAGGAGAATCGAGTATACAGAAAGATTCGAGTATCCAAGATAAATCCAAGGAGAATCGTAAATCCAAGGAGAATCGTAAATCCAAGGAGAATCGTAAATCCAAGGAGAATCGTAAATCCAAGGAGAATCGTAAATCCAAGGAGAATCGTAAATCCAAGGAGAATCGTAAATCCAAGGAGAATCGAGAATCCAAGGAGAATCGAGAATCCAAGGAGAACCGAGAATCCAAGGAGAACCGAGAATCCAGGGAGAATCGAGAATCCAGGGAGAATCGAGAATCCAGGGAGAATCGAGAATCCAGGGTGAATCTAGAATCCAAGGAGAATCGAGAATCCAGGGAGAATCGAGAATCCAAGGAGAATCGAGAATCAAAAGAGAATCGAGAATCCAAGGAGAATCGAGAATCTAAGGAGAACCAAGAATCCAAGGAGAATCGAGAATCCAACGAGAATCGAGAATCCACGGAGAACCGCGAATCCACGGAGAACCGCGAATCCAAGGAGAATCGAGTATACAGAAAGATTCGAGTATCCATGATAAATCCAATGAGAATCGTAAATCCAAGGAGAATCGAGAATCCAAGGAGAATCGAGAATCCAAGGAGAATCGAGAATCCAAGGAGAATCGAGAATCCAAGGAGTATCGAGAATCCAGGGAGAACCGAGAATCCAGGGAGGATTGAGAATCCTCGGAGAATCGAGAATCCAGGGAGAATCGAGAATCCAGGGAGAATCTAGAATCCAGGAAAAATCTAGAATCCAGGAAAAATCTAGAATCCAGGAAAAAACTAGAATCCAGGAAAAATCTAGAATCCAGGAAAAATCTAGAATCCAGGAAAAATCTAGAATCCAGGGAGAATCGAGAATCCAGGGTGAATCTAGAATCCAGGGAAAATCGCGAATCCAGGGAGAACCGAGAATGCAGGGAGAATCGAGAATCCAGGGAGAATCGAGAATCCTGATTGAATCGAGAATCCAGGGAGAATCTAACATTCAGGGAGGATCGGGAATCCAGTGAGAATCCTGGGAGAATCGGGAATCCAGGGAGAATCGAGACTCCAGGGAGAATCTAGAATCCCGTGAGAATCTAGAATCCAGGGTGAATCTAGAATCCAGGGAGAATCGAGAATCCAGGGAGAATCTAAAATCCAAGGAGAATCCAGAATCCAAAATGAATCGAGAATCCAAGGAGAATCGAAAATCCAAAGATAATCAAGAATCCAGGAAGAATCGAGAATCCACTAAGAATCGAGAATCCACTGAGAATCGAGAATCCAGGGAGAATCGTGAATCCAGGAAGAATCGAGAATCCAGGGAGAATCGAGAATCCAGGGAGAATCGAGAATCCAGGGAGAATCGAGAATCCAGGGAGAATCGAGAATCCAGGGTGAATCTAGAATCCAAGGAGAATCGAGAATCCAGGGAGAATCGAGAATCCAAGGAGAATGGAGAATCCAAAGAGAATCGAGAATCCAAGGAGAATCGAGAATCTAAGGAGAACCAAGAATCCAAGGAGAATCGAGAATCCACGGAGAACCGCGAATCCAGGGAGTATTGAGAATCCAGGTAGAATCTAAAATCCATGGAGAATCGAGAATTCAGAGTGAATCTAGAATCCAGTATCCAGGGAGAATCGATAATCCAGGGTGAATCTAGAATCCAAGAAGAATCGAGAATCCAGGGAGAATCAAGAATCCAAGGAGAATCGAGAATCCAAAGAGAATCGAGAATCCAAGGAGAACCGAGAATCCAAGGAGAACCGAGAATCCATTGAGTATTGAGAATCCAGGGAGAATCTAAAATCCAGGGAGAATTGAGAATCCAGAGTGAATCTAGACCCCAGGGAGAATCGAGAATCCAGGGAGAATCGAGAATCCAAGGAGAATCGAGAATCCAAGGAGAACCGAGAATCCAAGGAGAATCGAGAATCCAAAGAGAATCGAGAATCCAAGGAGAATCGAGAATCCAAGGAGAACCGAGAATCCAAGGAGAATCGAGAATCCAAGGAGAACCGAGAATCCAAGGAGAATCGAGAATCCATTGAGTATTGAGAATCCAGGGAGAATCTAAAATCCAGGGAGAATCGAGAATCCAAGGAGAAACGAGAACCCAGGGAATATTGAGAATCCAAGGAGAACCGAGAATGCAGGGAGAACCGAGAATCCATTGAGTATTGAGAATCCAGGGAGAATCTAAAATCCAGGGAGAATGGAGAATCCAGGGAGAATCGAGAATCCAAGGAGAATCGAGAATCCAGGGAGAATCGAGAATCCAAGGAGAATCGAGAATCCAACGAGAATCGAGAATCCAAGGAGAACCGAGAATCCAAGGAGAATCGAGAATCCAAAGAGAATCGAGAATCCAAGGAGAATCGAGAATCCAAGGAGAACCGAGAATCCAAGGAGAATCGAGAATCCAAGGAGAACCGAGAATCCAAGGAGAATCGAGAATCCATTGAGAATCGAGAATCCAGTGAGAATCCAGGGAGAATCGAGAATCCAGATTGAATCGGGAATCCAGGGAGAATCGAGAATCCAGTGAGAATTCAGGGAGAATCGAGAATCAAGTGAGAATCCAGGGAGAATCGAGAATCTAGGGAGAATCGAGACTCCAGGGAGAATCTAGAATCCCGGGAGAATCTAGAATCCAGGGTGAATCTAGAATCCAGGGAGAATCTAGAATCCAGGGTGAATCTAGAATCCAATGAGAATCGAGAATCCAGGGAGAATCTAAAATCCAAGGAGAATCCAGAATCCAAAATGAATCGAGAATCCAAGGAGAATCGAAAATCCAAAGATAATCAAGAATCCCGGAAGAATCGAGAATCCACTGAGAATCGAGAATCCACTGAGAATCGAGAATCCAGAGAGAATCGTGAATCCACTGAGAATCGAAAATCCAGGACGAATCGAGAATCCAGGGAGAATCGAGAATCCAGGGAGAATCGAGAATCCAGGGAGAATCGAGAATCCAGGGTGAATCTAGAATCCAAGGAGAATCGAGAATCCAGGGAGAATCGAGAATCCAAGGAGAATCGAGAATCCAACGAGAATCGAGAATCCACGGAGAACCGCGAATCCACGGAGAACCGAGAATCCACGGAGAACCGCGAATCCAACGAGAATCGAGAATCCACGGAGAACCGCGAATCCACGGAGAACCGAGAATCCACGGAGAACCGCGAATCCAAGGAGAATCGAGTATACAGAAAGATTCGAGTATCCAAGATAAATCCAAGGAGAATCGTAAATCCAAGGAGAATCGTAAATCCAAGGAGAATCGTAAATCCAAGGAGAATCGTAAATCCAAGGAGAATCGAGAATCCAAGGAGAATCGAGAATCCAGGGAGAATCGAGAATCCAAGGAGAATCGAGAATCAAAAGAGAATCGAGAATCCAAGGAGAATCGAGAATCTAAGGAGAACCAAGAATCCAAGGAGAATCGAGAATCCAACTAGAATCGAGAATCCACGGAGAACCGCGAATCCACGGAGAACCGCGAATCCAAGGAGAATCGAGTATACAGAAAGATTCGAGTATCCAAGATAAATCCAATGAGAATCGTAAATCCAAGGAGAATCGAGAATCCAAGGAGAATCGAGAATCCAAGGAGAATCGAGAATCCAGGGAGAACCGATAATCCAGGGAGGATTGAGAATCCTAGGAGAATCGAGAATCCAGGGAGAATCGAGAATCCAAGGAGAATCGAGAATCCAGGGAGAATCGAGAATCCAAGGAGAATCGAGAATCCAACGAGAATCGAGAATCCACGGAGAACCGCGAATCCACGGAGAACCGAGAATCCACGGAGAACCGCGAATCCAAGGAGAATCAAGTATACAGAAAGATTCGAGTGTCCAAGATAAATCCAAGGAGAATCGTAAATCCAAGGAGAATCGTAAATCCAAGGAGAATCGAGAATCCAAGGAGAATCGAGAATCCAAGGAGAACCGAGAATCCAAGGAGAACCGAGAATCCAGGGAGAATCGAGAATCCAGGGAGAATCGAGAATCCAGGGAGAATCGAGAATCCAGGGAGAATCGAGAATCCAAGGAGAATCGAGAATCAAAAGAGAATCGAGAATCCAAGGAGAATCGAGAATCTAAGGAGAACCAAGAATCCAAGGAGAATCGAGAATCCAACGAGAATCGAGAATCCACGGAGAACCGCGAATCCACGGAGAACCGCGAATCCAAGGAGAATCGAGTATACAGAAAGATTCGAGTATCCAAGATAAATCCAATGAGAATCGTAAATCCAAGGAGAATCGAGAATCCAAGGAGAATCGAGAATCCAAGGAGAATCGAGAATCCAAGGAGAATCGAGAATCCAAGGAGAATCGAGAATCCAAGGAGAATCGAGAATCCAGGGAGAACCGAGAATCCAGGGAGGATTGAGAATCCAGGGAGAATCTAAAATCCAGGGAGAATCGAGAATCCAAGGAGAAACGAGAACCCAGGGAATATTGAGAATCCAAGGAGAATCGAGAATCCACGGAGAACCGCGAATCCAGGGAGTATTGAGAATCCAGGGAGAATCTAAAATCCATGGAGAATCGAGAATTCAGAGTGAATCTAGAATCCAGTATCCAGGGAGAATCGATAATCCAGGGTGAATCGAGAATCCAAGAAGAATCGAGAATCCAGGGAGAATCAAGAATCCAAGCAGAATCGAGAATCCAAGGAGAATCGAGAATCCAAAGAGAATCGAGAATCCAAGGAGAACCGAGAATCCAAGGAGAACCGAGAATCCAAAGAGAATCGAGAATCCAAGGAGAATCGAGAATCTAAGGAGAACCAAGAATCCAAGGAGAATCGAGAATCCACGGAGAACCGCGAATCCAGGGAGTATTGAGAATCCAGGTAGAATCTAAAATCCATGGAGAATCGAGAATTCAGAGTGAATCTAGAATCCAGTATCCAGGGAGAATCGATAATCCAGGGTGAATCTAGAATCCAAGAAGAATCGAGAATCCAGGGAGAATCAAGAATCCAAGGAGAATCGAGAATCCAAAGAGAATCGAGAATCCAAGGAGAACCGAGAATCCAAGAAGAACCGAGAATCCATTGAGTATTGAGAATCCAGGGAGAATCTAAAATCCGGGGAGAATTGAGAATCCAGAGTGAATCTAGACCCCAGGGAGAATCGACAATCCAGGGAGAATTGAGAATCCAGAGTGAATCTAGACCCCAGGGAGAATCGAGAATCCAAGGAGAACCGAGAATCCAAGGAGAATCGAGAATCCAAAGAGAATCGAGAATCCAAGGAGAATCGAGAATCCAAGGAGAACCGAGAATCCAAGGAGAATCGAGAATCCAAGGAGAACCGAGAATCCAACGAGAATCGAGAATCCAAGGAGAACCGAGAATCCAAGGAGAATCGAGAATCCAAAGAGAATCGAGAATCCAAGGAGAATCGAGAATCCAAGGAGAACCGAGAATCCAAGGAGAATCGAGAATCCAAGGAGAACCGAGAATCCAAGGAGAATCGAGAATCCATTGAGAATCGAGAATCCAGTGAGAATCGAGAATCCAGGGTGAATCTAGAATCCAAGGAGAATCGAGAATCCAGGGAGAATCAAGAATCCAAGCAGAATCGAGAATCCAAAGAGAATCGAGAATCCAAGGAGAACCGAGAATCCAAGGAGAACCGAGAATCCATTGAGTATTGAGAATCCAGGGAGAATCTAAAATCCAGGGAGAATGGAGAATCCAGGGAGAATCGAGAATCCAAGGAGAATCGAGAATCCAGGGAGAATCGAGAATCCAAGGAGAATCGAGAATCCAACGAGAATCGAGAATCCAAGGAGAACCGAGAATCCAAGGAGAATCGAGAATCCAAAGAGAATCGAGAATCCAAGGAGAATCGAGAATCCAAGGAGAACCGAGAATCCAAGGAGAATCGAGAATCCAAGGAGAACCGAGAATCCAAGGAGAATCGAGAATCCATTGAGAATCGAGAATCCAGTGAGAATCCAGGGAGAATCGAGAATCCAGATTGAATCGGGAATCCAGGGAGAATCGAGAATCCAGTGAGAATTCAGGGAGAATCGAGAATCAAGTGAGAATCCAGGGAGAATCGAGAATCTAGGGAGAATCGAGACTCCAGGGAGAATCTAGAATCCCGGGAGAATCTAGAATCCAGGGTGAATCTAGAATCCAGGGAGAATCTAGAATCCAGGGTGAATCTAGAATCCAATGAGAATCGAGAATCCAGGGAGAATCTAAAATCCAAGGAGAATCCAGAATCCAAAATGAATCGAGAATCCAAGGAGAATCGAAAATCCAAAGATAATCAAGAATCCCGGGAGAATCGAGAATCCATTGAGTATTGAGAATCCAGGGAGAATCTAAAATCCAGGGAGAATCGAGAATCCAAGGAGAAACGAGAACCCAGGGAATATTGAGAATCCAAGGAGAACCGAGAATGCAGGGAGAATCGAGAATCCAGGGAGAATCGAGAATCCAGGGAGAATCGAGAATCCAGATTGAATCGAGAATCCAGGGAGAATCTAAAATTCAGGGAGAATCGAGAATCCAGTGAGAATCCATGGAGAATCGAGAATCCATGGAGAATCGAGACTCCAGGGAGAATCGAGAATCCAGGGTGAATCTAGAATCCAAGGAGAATCGAGAATCCAGGGAGAATCAAGAATCCAAGGAGAATCGAGAATCCAAGGAGAACCGAGAATCCAAGGAGAATCGAGAATCCATTGAGAATCGAGAATCCAGTGAGAATCCAGGGAGAATCGAGAATCCAGATTGAATCGGGAATCCAGGGAGAATCGAGAATCCAGTGAGAATTCAG
This sequence comes from Sinella curviseta, assembly GCA_004115045.4. Lineage (NCBI taxonomy): Eukaryota > Metazoa > Arthropoda > Collembola > Entomobryomorpha > Entomobryidae > Sinella > Sinella curviseta. The sequence goes on along the minus strand of CM023200.3, from coordinate 2,678,474 downwards.
GGAGAATCGAGAATCAAGTGAGAATCCAGGGAGAATCGAGAATCTAGGGAGAATCGAGACTCCAGGGAGAATCTAGAATCCCGGGAGAATCTAGAATCCAGGGTGAATCTAGAATCCAGGGAGAATCTAGAATCCAGGGTGAATCTAGAATCCAATGAGAATCGAGAATCCAGGGAGAATCTAAAATCCAAGGAGAATCCAGAATCCAAAATGAATCGAGAATCCAAGGAGAATCGAAAATCCAAAGATAATCAAGAATCCCGGGAGAATCGAGAATCCACTGAGAATCGAGAATCCACTGAGAATCGAGAATCCAGAGAGAATCGTGAATCCACTGAGAATCGAAAATCCAGGACGAATCGAGAATCCAGGGAGAATCGAGAATCCAGGGAGAATCGAGAATCCAGGGAGAATCGAGAATCCAGGGTGAATCTAGAATCCAAGGAGAATCGAGAATCCAGGGAGAATCGAGAATCCAAGGAGAATCGAGAATCCAACGAGAATCGAGAATCCACGGAGAACCGCGAATCCACGGAGAACCGAGAATCCACGGAGAACCGCGAATCCAACGAGAATCGAGAATCCACGGAGAACCGCGAATCCACGGAGAACCGAGAATCCACGGAGAACCGCGAATCCAAGGAGAATCGAGTATACAGAAAGATTCGAGTATCCAAGATAAATCCAAGGAGAATCGTAAATCCAAGGAGAATCGTAAATCCAAGGAGAATCGTAAATCCAAGGAGAATCGAGAATCCAAGGAGAATCGAGAATCCAAGGAGAATCGAGAATCCAAGGAGAACGGAGAATCCAAGGAGAACCGAGAATCCAGGGAGAATCGAGAATCCAGGGAGAATCGAGAATCCAGGGAGAATCGAGAATCCAGGGTGAATCAAGAATCCAAGGAGAATCGAGAATCCAGGGAGAATCGAGAATCCAAGGAGAATCGAGAATCAAAAGAGAATCGAGAATCCAAGGAGAATCGAGAATCTAAGGAGAACCAAGAATCCAAGGAGAATCGAGAATCCAACTAGAATCGAGAATCCACGGAGAACCGCGAATCCACGGAGAACCGCGAATCCAAGGAGAATCGAGTATACAGAAAGATTCGAGTATCCAAGATAAATCCAATGAGAATCGTAAATCCAAGGAGAATCGAGAATCCAAGGAGAATCGAGAATCCAAGGAGAATCGAGAATCCAGGGAGAACCGATAATCCAGGGAGGATTGAGAATCCTAGGAGAATCGAGAATCCAGGGAGAATCGAGAATCCAAGGAGAATCGAGAATCCAGGGAGAATCGAGAATCCAAGGAGAATCGAGAATCCAACGAGAATCGAGAATCCACGGAGAACCGCGAATCCACGGAGAACCGAGAATCCACGGAGAACCGCGAATCCAAGGAGAATCGAGTATACAGAAAGATTCGAGTATCCAAGATAAATCCAAGGAGAATCGTAAATCCAAGGAGAATCGTAAATCCAAGGAGAATCGAGAATCCAAGGAGAATCGAGAATCCAAGGAGAACCGAGAATCCAAGGAGAACCGAGAATTCAGGGAGAATCGAGAATCCAGGGAGAATCGAGAATCCAGGGAGAATCGAGAATCCAGGGAGAATCGAGAATCCAAGGAGAATCGAGAATCAAAAGAGAATCGAGAATCCAAGGAGAATCGAGAATCTAAGGAGAACCAAGAATCCAAGGAGAATCGAGAATCCAACGAGAATCGAGAATCCACGGAGAACCGCGAATCCACGGAGAACCGCGAATCCAAGGAGAATCGAGTATACAGAAAGATTCGAGTATCCAAGATAAATCCAATGAGAATCGTAAATCCAAGGAGAATCGAGAATCCAAGGAGAATCGAGAATCCAAGGAGAATCGAGAATCCAAGGAGAATCGAGAATCCAAGGAGAATCGAGAATCCAGGGAGAACCGAGAATCCAGGGAGGATTGAGAATCCAGGGAGAATCTAAAATCCAGGGAGAATCGAGAATCCAAGGAGAAACGAGAACCCAGGGAATATTGAGAATCCAAGGAGAACCGAGAATGCAGGGAGAATCGAGAATCCAGGGAGAATCGAGAATCCAGGGAGAATCGAGAATCCAGGGAGAATCGAGAATCCAGATTGAATCGAGAATCCAGGGAGAATCTAAAATTCAGGGAGAATCGAGAATCCAGTGAGAATCCATGGAGAATCGAGAATCCATGGAGAATCGAGACTCCAGGGAGAATCGAGAATCCAGGGTGAATCTAGAATCCAAGGAGAATCGAGAATCCAGGGAGAATCAAGAATCCAAGGAGAATCGAGAATCCAAAGAGAATCGAGAATCCAAGGAGAATCGAGAATCTAAGGAGAACCAAGAATCCAAGGAGAATCGAGAATCCACGGAGAACCGCGAATCCAGGGAGTATTGAGAATCCAGGGAGAATCTAAAATCCATGGAGAATCGAGAATTCAGAGTGAATCTAGAATCCAGTATCCAGGGAGAATCGATAATCCAGGGTGAATCGAGAATCCAAGAAGAATCGAGAATCCAGGGAGAATCAAGAATCCAAGGAGAATCGAGAATCCAAGGAGAATCGAGAATCCAAAGAGAATCGAGAATCCAAGGAGAACCGAGAATCCAAGGAGAACCGAGAATCCAAAGAGAATCGAGAATCCAAGGAGAATCGAGAATCTAAGGAGAACCAAGAATCCAAGGAGAATCGAGAATCCACGGAGAACCGCGAATCCAGGGAGTATTGAGAATCCAGGTAGAATCTAAAATCCATGGAGAATCGAGAATTCAGAGTGAATCTAGAATCCAGTATCCAGGGAGAATCGATAATCCAGGGTGAATCTAGAATCCAAGAAGAATCGAGAATCCAGGGAGAATCAAGAATCCAAGGAGAATCGAGAATCCAAAGAGAATCGAGAATCCAAGGAGAATCGAGAATCCAAGGAGAACCGAGAATCCAAGGAGAATCGAGAATCCAAGGAGAACCGAGAATCCAAGGAGAATCGAGAATCCATTGAGTATTGAGAATCCAGGGAGAATCTAAAATCCAGGGAGAATCGAGAATCCAAGGAGAAACGAGAACCCAGGGAATATTGAGAATCCAAGGAGAACCGAGAATCCAGGGAGGATTGAGAATCCAGGGAGAATCTAAAATCCAGGGAGAATCGAGAATCCAAGGAGAAACGAGAACCCAGGGAATATTGAGAATCCAAGGAGAACCGAGAATGCAGGGAGAATCGAGAATCCAGGGAGAATCGAGAATCCAGGGAGAATCGAGAATCCAGGGAGAATCGAGAATCCAGATTGAATCGAGAATCCAGGGAGAATCTAAAATTCAGGGAGAATCGAGAATCCAGTGAGAATCCATGGAGAATCGAGAATCCATGGAGAATCGAGACTCCAGGGAGAATCGAGAATCCAGGGTGAATCTAGAATCCAAGGAGAATCGAGAATCCAGGGAGAATCAAGAATCCAAGGAGAATCGAGAATCCAAAGAGAATCGAGAATCCAAGGAGAACCGAGAATCCAAGAAGAACCGAGAATCCATTGAGTATTGAGAATCCAGGGAGAATCTAAAATCCAGGGAGAATTGAGAATCCAGAGTGAATCTAGACCCCAGGGAGAATCGAGAATCCAGGGAGAATTGAGAATCCAGAGTGAATCTAGACCCCAGGGAGAATCGAGAATCCAAGGAGAACCGAGAATCCAAGGAGAATCGAGAATCCAAGTAGAATCGAGAATCCAAGGAGAATCGAGAATCCAAGGAGAACCGAGAATCCAAGGAGAATCGAGAATCCAAGGAGAACCGAGAATCCAAGGAGAATCGAGAATCCATTGAGTATTGAGAATCCAGGGAGAATCTAAAATCCAGGGAGAATCGAGAATCCAAGGAGAAACGAGAACCCAGGGAATATTGAGAATCCAAGGAGAACCGAGAATGCAGGGAGAATCGAGAATCCAGGGAGAATCGAGAATCCAGGGAGAATCGAGAATCCAGATTGAATCGAGAATCCAGGGAGAATCTAAAATTCAGAGAGAATCGAGAATCCAGTGAGAATCCATGGAGAATCGAGAATCCATGGAGAATCGAGACTCCAGGGAGAATCGAGAATCCAGGGTGAATCTAGAATCCAAGGAGAATCGAGAATCCAGGGAGAATCAAGAATCCAAGGAGAATCGAGAATCCAAAGAGAATCGAGAATCCAAGGAGAACCGAGAATCCAAGGAGAACCGAGAATCCATTGAGTATTGAGAATCCAGGGAGAATCTAAAATCCAGGGAGAATGGAGAATCCAGGGAGAATCGAGAATCCAAGGAGAATCGAGAATCCAGGGAGAATCGAGAATCCAAGGAGAATCGAGAATCCAACGAGAATCGAGAATCCAAGGAGAACCGAGAATCCAAGGAGAATCGAGAATCCAATGAGAATCGAGAATCCAAGGAGAATCGAGAATCCAAGGAGAACCGAGAATCCAAGGAGAATCGAGAATCCATGGAGAAACGAGAATCCAAGGAGAATCGATAATCCATTGAGAATCGTGAATCCAGAGAGAATCGAGAATCCAGTGAGAATCCAGGGAGAATCGAGAATCCAGATTGAATCGGGAATCCAGGGAGAATCGAGAATCCAGTGAGAATCAGGGAGAATCGAGAATCAAGTGAGAATCCAGGGAGAATCGAGAATCTAGGGAGAATCGAGACTCCAGGGAGAATCTAGAATCCCGGGAGAATCTAGAATCCAGGGTGAATCTAGAATCCAGGGAGAATCTAGAATCCAGGGTGAATCTAGAATCCAATGAGAATCGAGAATCCAGGGAGAATCTAAAATCCAAGGAGAATCCAGAATCCAAAATGAATCGAGAATCCAAGGAGAATCGAAAATCCAAAGATAATCAAGAATCCCGGGAGAATCGAGAATCCACTGAGAATCGAGAATCCACTGAGAATCGAGAATCCAGAGAGAATCGTGAATCCACTGAGAATCGAAAATCCAGGACGAATCGAGAATCCAGGGAGAATCGAGAATCCAGGGAGAATCGAGAATCCAGGGAGAATCGAGAATCCAGGGTGAATCTAGAATCCAAGGAGAATCGAGAATCCAGGGAGAATCGAGAATCCAAGGAGAATCGAGAATCCAACGAGAATCGAGAATCCACGGAGAACCGCGAATCCACGGAGAACCGAGAATCCACGGAGAACCGCGAATCCAAGGAGAATCGAGTATACAGAAAGATTCGAGTATCCAAGATAAATCCAAGGAGAATCGTAAATCCAAGGAGAATCGTAAATCCAAGGAGAATCGTAAATCCAAGGAGAATCGAGAATCCAAGGAGAATCGAGAATCCAAGGAGAATCGAGAATCCAAGGAGAATCGAGAATCCAAGGAGAACCGAGAATCCAGGGAGAATCGAGAATCCAGGGAGAATCGAGAATCCAGGGAGAATCGAGAATCCAGGGTGAATCTAGAATCCAAGGAGAATCGAGAATCCAGGGAGAATCGAGAATCCAAGGAGAATCGAGAATCCAAAGAGAATCGAGAATCCAAGGAGAATCGAGAATCTAAGGAGAACCAAGAATCCAAGGAGAATCGAGAATCCAACGAGAATCGAGAATCCACGGAGAACCGCGAATCCACGGAGAACCGCGAATCCAAGGAGAATCGAGTATACAGAAAGATTCGAGTATCCAAGATAAATCCAATGAGAATCGTAAATCCAAGGAGAATCGAGAATCCAAGGAGAATCTAAAATCCATGGAGAATCGAGAATTCAGAGTGAATCTAGAATCCAGTATCCAGGGAGAATCGATAATCCAGGGTGAATCTAGAATCCAAGAAGAATCGAGAATCCAGGGAGAATCAAGAATCCAAGGAGAATCGAGAATCCAAAGAGAATCGAGAATCCAAGGAGAACCGAGAATCCAAGGAGAACCGAGAATCCATTGAGTATTGAGAATCCAGGGAGAATCTAAAATCCAGGGAGAATTGAGAATCCAGAGTGAATCTAGACCCCAGGGAGAATCGAGAATCCAGGGAGAATCGAGAATCCAAGGAGAATCGAGAATCCAAGGAGAACCGAGAATCCAAGGAGAATCGAGAATCCAAAGAGAATCGAGAATCCAAGGAGAATCGAGAATCCAAAGAGAATCGAGAATCCAAGGAGAATCGAGAATCCAAGGAGAACCAAGAATCCAAGGAGAATCGAGAATCCAAGGAGAACCGAGAATCCAGGGAGTATTGAGAATCCATAGAGAATCGAGAATTCCAGGGAGAATCGAGAATCCAGGGAGAATCGTAAATCCAGGGAGAATCGAGAATCCAGGGAGAATCGAGAATCCAGGAGAATCGAGAATCCTTGGTGAATCGATAATCCAAGGAGAATCGAGAATCCACGGAGAATCGAGAATCCAAGGAGAATCGAGAATCCAAGGAGAATCGAGAATCCAGGAGAATCGAGAATCCACGGAGAACGAGAATCCAAGGAGAATCGAGAATCCATGAGAATCGAGAATCCATGAGAATCGAGAATCCAGTGAGAATCCAGGGAGAATCGAGAATCCAGATTGAATCGGGAATCCAGGGAGAATCGAGAATCCAGTGAGAATTCAGGGAGAATCGAGAATCAAGTGAGAATCCAGGGAGAATCGAGAATCTAGGGAGAATCGAGACTCCAGGGAGAATCTAGAATCCCGGGAGAATCTAGAATCCAGGGTGAATCTAGAATCCAGGGAGAATCTAGAATCCAGGGTGAATCTAGAATCCAATGAGAATCGAGAATCCAGGGAGAATCTAAAATCCAAGGAGAATCCAGAATCCAAAATGAATCGAGAATCCAAGGAGAATCGAAAATCCAAAGATAATCAAGAATCCCGGAAGAATCGAGAATCCACTGAGAATCGAGAATCCACTGAGAATCGAGAATCCAGAGAGAATCGTGAATCCACTGAGAATCGAAAATCCAGGACGAATCGAGAATCCAGGGAGAATCGAGAATCCAGGGAGAATCGAGAATCCAGGGAGAATCGAGAATCCAGGGTGAATCTAGAATCCAAGGAGAATCGAGAATCCAGGGAGAATCGAGAATCCAAGGAGAATCGAGAATCCAACGAGAATCGAGAATCCACGGAGAACCGCGAATCCACGGAGAACCGAGAATCCACGGAGAACCGCGAATCCAACGAGAATCGAGAATCCACGGAGAACCGCGAATCCACGGAGAACCGAGAATCCACGGAGAACCGCGAATCCAAGGAGAATCGAGTATACAGAAAGATTCGAGTATCCAAGATAAATCCAAGGAGAATCGTAAATCCAAGGAGAATCGTAAATCCAAGGAGAATCGTAAATCCAAGGAGAATCGTAAATCCAAGGAGAATCGAGAATCCAAGGAGAATCGAGAATCCAGGGAGAATCGAGAATCCAAGGAGAATCGAGAATCAAAAGAGAATCGAGAATCCAAGGAGAATCGAGAATCTAAGGAGAACCAAGAATCCAAGGAGAATCGAGAATCCAACTAGAATCGAGAATCCACGGAGAACCGCGAATCCACGGAGAACCGCGAATCCAAGGAGAATCGAGTATACAGAAAGATTCGAGTATCCAAGATAAATCCAATGAGAATCGTAAATCCAAGGAGAATCGAGAATCCAAGGAGAATCGAGAATCCAAGGAGAATCGAGAATCCAGGGAGAACCGATAATCCAGGGAGTATTGAGAATCCTAGGAGAATCGAGAATCCAGGGAGAATCGAGAATCCAAGGAGAATCGAGAATCCAGGGAGAATCGAGAATCCAAGGAGAATCGAGAATCCAACGAGAATCGAGAATCCACGGAGAACCGCGAATCCACGGAGAACCGAGAATCCACGGAGAACCGCGAATCCAAGGAGAATCAAGTATACAGAAAGATTCGAGTGTCCAAGATAAATCCAAGGAGAATCGTAAATCCAAGGAGAATCGTAAATCCAAGGAGAATCGAGAATCCAAGGAGAATCGAGAATCCAAGGAGAACCGAGAATCCAAGGAGAACCGAGAATCCAGGGAGAATCGAGAATCCAGGGAGAATCGAGAATCCAGGGAGAATCGAGAATCCAGGGAGAATCGAGAATCCAAGGAGAATCGAGAATACAAAGAGAATCGAGAATCCAAGGAGAATCGAGAATCTAAGGAGAACCAAGAATCCAAGGAGAATCGAGAATCCAACGAGAATCGAGAATCCACGGAGAACCGCGAATCCACGGAGAACCGCGAATCCAAGGAGAATCGAGTATACAGAAAGATTCGAGTATCCAAGATAAATCCAATGAGAATCGTAAATCCAAGGAGAATCGAGAATCCAAGGAGAATCGAGAATCCAAGGAGAATCGAGAATCCAAGGAGAATCGAGAATCCAAGGAGAATCGAGAATCCAAGGAGAATCGAGAATCCAGGGAGAACCGAGAATCCAGGGAGGATTGAGAATCCAGGGAGAATCTAAAATCCAGGGAGAATCGAGAATCCAAGGAGAAACGAGAACCCAGGGAATATTGAGAATCCAAGGAGAATCGAGAATCCACGGAGAACCGCGAATCCAGGGAGTATTGAGAATCCAGGGAGAATCTAAAATCCATGGAGAATCGAGAATTCAGAGTGAATCTAGAATCCAGTATCCAGGGAGAATCGATAATCCAGGGTGAATCGAGAATCCAAGAAGAATCGAGAATCCAGGGAGAATCAAGAATCCAAGCAGAATCGAGAATCCAAGGAGAATCGAGAATCCAAAGAGAATCGAGAATCCAAGGAGAACCGAGAATCCAAGGAGAACCGAGAATCCAAAGAGAATCGAGAATCCAAGGAGAATCGAGAATCTAAGGAGAACCAAGAATCCAAGGAGAATCGAGAATCCACGGAGAACCGCGAATCCAGGGAGTATTGAGAATCCAGGTAGAATCTAAAATCCATGGAGAATCGAGAATTCAGAGTGAATCTAGAATCCAGTATCCAGGGAGAATCGATAATCCAGGGTGAATCTAGAATCCAAGAAGAATCGAGAATCCAGGGAGAATCAAGAATCCAAGGAGAATCGAGAATCCAAAGAGAATCGAGAATCCAAGGAGAACCGAGAATCCAAGAAGAACCGAGAATCCATTGAGTATTGAGAATCCAGGGAGAATCTAAAATCCGGGGAGAATTGAGAATCCAGAGTGAATCTAGACCCCAGGGAGAATCGACAATCCAGGGAGAATTGAGAATCCAGAGTGAATCTAGACCCCAGGGAGAATCGAGAATCCAAGGAGAACCGAGAATCCAAGGAGAATCGAGAATCCAAAGAGAATCGAGAATCCAAGGAGAATCGAGAATCCAAGGAGAACCGAGAATCCAAGGAGAATCGAGAATCCAAGGAGAACCGAGAATCCAACGAGAATCGAGAATCCAAGGAGAACCGAGAATCCAAGGAGAATCGAGAATCCAAAGAGAATCGAGAATCCAAGGAGAATCGAGAATCCAAGGAGAACCGAGAATCCAAGGAGAATCGAGAATCCAAGGAGAACCGAGAATCCAAGGAGAATCGAGAATCCATTGAGAATCGAGAATCCAGTGAGAATCGAGAATCCAGGGTGAATCTAGAATCCAAGGAGAATCGAGAATCCAGGGAGAATCAAGAATCCAAGCAGAATCGAGAATCCAAAGAGAATCGAGAATCCAAGGAGAACCGAGAATCCAAGGAGAACCGAGAATCCATTGAGTATTGAGAATCCAGGGAGAATCTAAAATCCAGGGAGAATGGAGAATCCAGGGAGAATCGAGAATCCAAGGAGAATCGAGAATCCAGGGAGAATCGAGAATCCAAGGAGAATCGAGAATCCAACGAGAATCGAGAATCCAAGGAGAACCGAGAATCCAAGGAGAATCGAGAATCCAAAGAGAATCGAGAATCCAAGGAGAATCGAGAATCCAAGGAGAACCGAGAATCCAAGGAGAATCGAGAATCCAAGGAGAACCGAGAATCCAAGGAGAATCGAGAATCCATTGAGAATCGAGAATCCAGTGAGAATCCAGGGAGAATCGAGAATCCAGATTGAATCGGGAATCCAGGGAGAATCGAGAATCCAGTGAGAATTCAGGGAGAATCGAGAATCAAGTGAGAATCCAGGGAGAATCGAGAATCTAGGGAGAATCGAGACTCCAGGGAGAATCTAGAATCCCGGGAGAATCTAGAATCCAGGGTGAATCTAGAATCCAGGGAGAATCTAGAATCCAGGGTGAATCTAGAATCCAATGAGAATCGAGAATCCAGGGAGAATCTAAAATCCAAGGAGAATCCAGAATCCAAAATGAATCGAGAATCCAAGGAGAATCGAAAATCCAAAGATAATCAAGAATCCCGGGAGAATCGAGAATCCATTGAGTATTGAGAATCCAGGGAGAATCTAAAATCCAGGGAGAATCGAGAATCCAAGGAGAAACGAGAACCCAGGGAATATTGAGAATCCAAGGAGAACCGAGAATGCAGGGAGAATCGAGAATCCAGGGAGAATCGAGAATCCAGGGAGAATCGAGAATCCAGATTGAATCGAGAATCCAGGGAGAATCTAAAATTCAGGGAGAATCGAGAATCCAGTGAGAATCCATGGAGAATCGAGAATCCATGGAGAATCGAGACTCCAGGGAGAATCGAGAATCCAGGGTGAATCTAGAATCCAAGGAGAATCGAGAATCCAGGGAGAATCAAGAATCCAAGGAGAATCGAGAATCCAAGGAGAACCGAGAATCCAAGGAGAATCGAGAATCCATTGAGAATCGAGAATCCAGTGAGAATCCAGGGAGAATCGAGAATCCAGATTGAATCGGGAATCCAGGGAGAATCGAGAATCCAGTGAGAATTCAGGGAGAATCGAGAATCAAGTGAGAATCCAGGGAGAATCGAGAATCTAGGGAGAATCGAGACTCCAGGGAGAATCTAGAATCCCGGGAGAATCTAGAATCCAGGGTGAATCTAGAATCCAGGGAGAATCTAGAATCCAGGGTGAATCTAGAATCCAATGAGAATCGAGAATCCAGGGAGAATCTAAAATCCAAGGAGAATCCAGAATCCAAAATGAATCGAGAATCCAAGGAGAATCGAAAATCCAAAGATAATCAAGAATCCCGGGAGAATCGAGAATCCACTGAGAATCGAGAATCCACTGAGAATCGAGAATCCAGAGAGAATCGTGAATCCACTGAGAATCGAAAATCCAGGACGAATCGAGAATCCAGGGAGAATCGAGAATCCAGGGAGAATCGAGAATCCAGGGAGAATCGAGAATCCAGGGTGAATCTAGAATCCAAGGAGAATCGAGAATCCAGGGAGAATCGAGAATCCAAGGAGAATCGAGAATCCAACGAGAATCGAGAATCCACGGAGAACCGCGAATCCACGGAGAACCGAGAATCCACGGAGAACCGCGAATCCAACGAGAATCGAGAATCCACGGAGAACCGCGAATCCACGGAGAACCGAGAATCCACGGAGAACCGCGAATCCAAGGAGAATCGAGTATACAGAAAGATTCGAGTATCCAAGATAAATCCAAGGAGAATCGTAAATCCAAGGAGAATCGTAAATCCAAGGAGAATCGTAAATCCAAGGAGAATCGAGAATCCAAGGAGAATCGAGAATCCAAGGAGAATCGAGAATCCAAGGAGAACGGAGAATCCAAGGAGAACCGAGAATCCAGGGAGAATCGAGAATCCAGGGAGAATCGAGAATCCAGGGAGAATCGAGAATCCAGGGTGAATCAAGAATCCAAGGAGAATCGAGAATCCAGGGAGAATCGAGAATCCAAGGAGAATCGAGAATCAAAAGAGAATCGAGAATCCAAGGAGAATCGAGAATCTAAGGAGAACCAAGAATCCAAGGAGAATCGAGAATCCAACTAGAATCGAGAATCCACGGAGAACCGCGAATCCACGGAGAACCGCGAATCCAAGGAGAATCGAGTATACAGAAAGATTCGAGTATCCAAGATAAATCCAATGAGAATCGTAAATCCAAGGAGAATCGAGAATCCAAGGAGAATCGAGAATCCAAGGAGAATCGAGAATCCAGGGAGAACCGATAATCCAGGGAGGATTGAGAATCCTAGGAGAATCGAGAATCCAGGGAGAATCGAGAATCCAAGGAGAATCGAGAATCCAGGGAGAATCGAGAATCCAAGGAGAATCGAGAATCCAACGAGAATCGAGAATCCACGGAGAACCGCGAATCCACGGAGAACCGAGAATCCACGGAGAACCGCGAATCCAAGGAGAATCGAGTATACAGAAAGATTCGAGTATCCAAGATAAATCCAAGGAGAATCGTAAATCCAAGGAGAATCGTAAATCCAAGGAGAATCGAGAATCCAAGGAGAATCGAGAATCCAAGGAGAACCGAGAATCCAAGGAGAACCGAGAATTCAGGGAGAATCGAGAATCCAGGGAGAATCGAGAATCCAGGGAGAATCGAGAATCCAGGGAGAATCGAGAATCCAAGGAGAATCGAGAATCAAAAGAGAATCGAGAATCCAAGGAGAATCGAGAATCTAAGGAGAACCAAGAATCCAAGGAGAATCGAGAATCCAACGAGAATCGAGAATCCACGGAGAACCGCGAATCCACGGAGAACCGCGAATCCAAGGAGAATCGAGTATACAGAAAGATTCGAGTATCCAAGATAAATCCAATGAGAATCGTAAATCCAAGGAGAATCGAGAATCCAAGGAGAATCGAGAATCCAAGGAGAATCGAGAATCCAAGGAGAATCGAGAATCCAAGGAGAATCGAGAATCCAGGGAGAACCGAGAATCCAGGGAGGATTGAGAATCCAGGGAGAATCTAAAATCCAGGGAGAATCGAGAATCCAAGGAGAAACGAGAACCCAGGGAATATTGAGAATCCAAGGAGAACCGAGAATGCAGGGAGAATCGAGAATCCAGGGAGAATCGAGAATCCAGGGAGAATCGAGAATCCAGGGAGAATCGAGAATCCAGATTGAATCGAGAATCCAGGGAGAATCTAAAATTCAGGGAGAATCGAGAATCCAGTGAGAATCCATGGAGAATCGAGAATCCATGGAGAATCGAGACTCCAGGGAGAATCGAGAATCCAGGGTGAATCTAGAATCCAAGGAGAATCGAGAATCCAGGGAGAATCAAGAATCCAAGGAGAATCGAGAATCCAAAGAGAATCGAGAATCCAAGGAGAATCGAGAATCTAAGGAGAACCAAGAATCCAAGGAGAATCGAGAATCCACGGAGAACCGCGAATCCAGGGAGTATTGAGAATCCAGGGAGAATCTAAAATCCATGGAGAATCGAGAATTCAGAGTGAATCTAGAATCCAGTATCCAGGGAGAATCGATAATCCAGGGTGAATCGAGAATCCAAGAAGAATCGAGAATCCAGGGAGAATCAAGAATCCAAGGAGAATCGAGAATCCAAGGAGAATCGAGAATCCAAAGAGAATCGAGAATCCAAGGAGAACCGAGAATCCAAGGAGAACCGAGAATCCAAAGAGAATCGAGAATCCAAGGAGAATCGAGAATCTAAGGAGAACCAAGAATCCAAGGAGAATCGAGAATCCACGGAGAACCGCGAATCCAGGGAGTATTGAGAATCCAGGTAGAATCTAAAATCCATGGAGAATCGAGAATTCAGAGTGAATCTAGAATCCAGTATCCAGGGAGAATCGATAATCCAGGGTGAATCTAGAATCCAAGAAGAATCGAGAATCCAGGGAGAATCAAGAATCCAAGGAGAATCGAGAATCCAAAGAGAATCGAGAATCCAAGGAGAATCGAGAATCCAAGGAGAACCGAGAATCCAAGGAGAATCGAGAATCCAAGGAGAACCGAGAATCCAAGGAGAATCGAGAATCCATTGAGTATTGAGAATCCAGGGAGAATCTAAAATCCAGGGAGAATCGAGAATCCAAGGAGAAACGAGAACCCAGGGAATATTGAGAATCCAAGGAGAACCGAGAATCCAGGGAGGATTGAGAATCCAGGGAGAATCTAAAATCCAGGGAGAATCGAGAATCCAAGGAGAAACGAGAACCCAGGGAATATTGAGAATCCAAGGAGAACCGAGAATGCAGGGAGAATCGAGAATCCAGGGAGAATCGAGAATCCAGGGAGAATCGAGAATCCAGGGAGAATCGAGAATCCAGATTGAATCGAGAATCCAGGGAGAATCTAAAATTCAGGGAGAATCGAGAATCCAGTGAGAATCCATGGAGAATCGAGAATCCATGGAGAATCGAGACTCCAGGGAGAATCGAGAATCCAGGGTGAATCTAGAATCCAAGGAGAATCGAGAATCCAGGGAGAATCAAGAATCCAAGGAGAATCGAGAATCCAAAGAGAATCGAGAATCCAAGGAGAACCGAGAATCCAAGAAGAACCGAGAATCCATTGAGTATTGAGAATCCAGGGAGAATCTAAAATCCAGGGAGAATTGAGAATCCAGAGTGAATCTAGACCCCAGGGAGAATCGAGAATCCAGGGAGAATTGAGAATCCAGAGTGAATCTAGACCCCAGGGAGAATCGAGAATCCAAGGAGAACCGAGAATCCAAGGAGAATCGAGAATCCAAAGAGAATCGAGAATCCAAGGAGAATCGAGAATCCAAGGAGAACCGAGAATCCAAGGAGAATCGAGAATCCAAGGAGAACCGAGAATCCAAGGAGAATCGAGAATCCATTGAGTATTGAGAATCCAGGGAGAATCTAAAATCCAGGGAGAATCGAGAATCCAAGGAGAAACGAGAACCCAGGGAATATTGAGAATCCAAGGAGAACCGAGAATGCAGGGAGAATCGAGAATCCAGGGAGAATCGAGAATCCAGGGAGAATCGAGAATCCAGATTGAATCGAGAATCCAGGGAGAATCTAAAATTCAGAGAGAATCGAGAATCCAGTGAGAATCCATGGAGAATCGAGAATCCATGGAGAATCGAGACTCCAGGGAGAATCGAGAATCCAGGGTGAATCTAGAATCCAAGGAGAATCGAGAATCCAGGGAGAATCAAGAATCCAAGGAGAATCGAGAATCCAAAGAGAATCGAGAATCCAAGGAGAACCGAGAATCCAAGGAGAACCGAGAATCCATTGAGTATTGAGAATCCAGGGAGAATCTAAAATCCAGGGAGAATGGAGAATCCAGGGAGAATCGAGAATCCAAGGAGAATCGAGAATCCAGGGAGAATCGAGAATCCAAGGAGAATCGAGAATCCAACGAGAATCGAGAATCCAAGGAGAACCGAGAATCCAAGGAGAATCGAGAATCCAAAGAGAATCGAGAATCCAAGGAGAATCGAGAATCCAAGGAGAACCGAGAATCCAAGGAGAATCGAGAATCCAAGGAGAACCGAGAATCCAAGGAGAATCGAGAATCCATTGAGAATCGAGAATCCAGTGAGAATCGAGAATCCAGTGAGAATCCAGGGAGAATCGAGAATCCAGATTGAATCGGGAATCCAGGGAGAATCGAGAATCCAGTGAGAATTCAGGGAGAATCGAGAATCAAGTGAGAATCCAGGGAGAATCGAGAATCTAGGGAGAATCGAGACTCCAGGGAGAATCTAGAATCCCGGGAGAATCTAGAATCCAGGGTGAATCTAGAATCCAGGGAGAATCTAGAATCCAGGGTGAATCTAGAATCCAATGAGAATCGAGAATCCAGGGAGAATCTAAAATCCAAGGAGAATCCAGAATCCAAAATGAATCGAGAATCCAAGGAGAATCGAAAATCCAAAGATAATCAAGAATCCCGGGAGAATCGAGAATCCACTGAGAATCGAGAATCCACTGAGAATCGAGAATCCAGAGAGAATCGTGAATCCACTGAGAATCGAAAATCCAGGACGAATCGAGAATCCAGGGAGAATCGAGAATCCAGGGAGAATCGAGAATCCAGGGAGAATCGAGAATCCAGGGTGAATCTAGAATCCAAGGAGAATCGAGAATCCAGGGAGAATCGAGAATCCAAGGAGAATCGAGAATCCAACGAGAATCGAGAATCCACGGAGAACCGCGAATCCACGGAGAACCGAGAATCCACGGAGAACCGCGAATCCAAGGAGAATCGAGTATACAGAAAGATTCGAGTATCCAAGATAAATCCAAGGAGAATCGTAAATCCAAGGAGAATCGTAAATCCAAGGAGAATCGTAAATCCAAGGAGAATCGAGAATCCAAGGAGAATCGAGAATCCAAGGAGAATCGAGAATCCAAGGAGAACGGAGAATCCAAGGAGAACCGAGAATCCAGGGAGAATCGAGAATCCAGGGAGAATCGAGAATCTAGGGAGAATCGAGAATCCAGGGTGAATCTAGAATCCAAGGAGAATCGAGAATCCAGGGAGAATCGAGAATCCAAGGAGAATCGAGAATCAAAAGAGAATCGAGAATCCAAGGAGAATCGAGAATCTAAGGAGAACCAAGAATCCAAGGAGAATCGAGAATCCAACGAGAATCGAGAATCCACGGAGAACCGCGAATCCACGGAGAACCGCGAATCCAAGGAGAATCGAGTATACAGAAAGATTCGAGTATCCAAGATAAATCCAATGAGAATCGTAAATCCAAGGAGAATCGAGAATCCAAGGAGAATCTAAAATCCATGGAGAATCGAGAATTCAGAGTGAATCTAGAATCCAGTATCCAGGGAGAATCGATAATCCAGGGTGAATCTAGAATCCAAGAAGAATCGAGAATCCAGGGAGAATCAAGAATCCAAGGAGAATCGAGAATCCAAAGAGAATCGAGAATCCAAGGAGAACCGAGAATCCAAGGAGAACCGAGAATCCATTGAGTATTGAGAATCCAGGGAGAATCTAAAATCCAGGGAGAATTGAGAATCCAGAGTGAATCTAGACCCCAGGGAGAATCGAGAATCCAGGGAGAATCGAGAATCCAAGGAGAATCGAGAATCCAAGGAGAACCGAGAATCCAAGGAGAATCGAGAATCCAAAGAGAATCGAGAATCCAAGGAGAATCGAGAATCCAAAGAGAATCGAGAATCCAAGGAGAATCGAGAATCCAAGGAGAACCAAGAATCCAAGGAGAATCGAGAATCCAAGGAGAACCGAGAATCCAGGGAGTATTGAGAATCCATAGAGAATCGAGAATTCCAGGGAGAATCGAGAATCCAGGGAGAATCGTAAATCCAGGGAGAATCGAGAATCCAGGGAGAATCGAGAATCCAGGGAGAATCGAGAATCCATGGAGAATTGAGAATCCAGGGAGAATCGAGAATCCACTGAGAAACGAGAATCCGAGGAGAATTGAGAATCCAGGGAGAATCGAGAATGCAGGGAGAATCGAGAATTCACTGAGAAACGAGAATCCGAGGAGAATCGAGAATCCATTGAGAATCGAGAATCCAGTGAGAATCGAGAATCCAGTGAGAATCCAGGGAGAATCGAGAATCCAGATTGAATCGGGAATCCAGGGAGAATCGAGAATCCAGTGAGAATTCAGGGAGAATCGAGAATCAAGTGAGAATCCAGGGAGAATCGAGAATCTAGGGAGAATCGAGACTCCAGGGAGAATCTAGAATCCCGGGAGAATCTAGAATCCAGGGTGAATCTAGAATCCAGGGAGAATCTAGAATCCAGGGTGAATCTAGAATCCAATGAGAATCGAGAATCCAGGGAGAATCTAAAATCCAAGGAGAATCCAGAATCCAAAATGAATCGAGAATCCAAGGAGAATCGAAAATCCAAAGATAATCAAGAATCCCGGGAGAATCGAGAATCCACTGAGAATCGAGAATCCACTGAGAATCGAGAATCCAGAGAGAATCGTGAATCCACTGAGAATCGAAAATCCAGGACGAATCGAGAATCCAGGGAGAATCGAGAATCCAGGGAGAATCGAGAATCCAGGGAGAATCGAGAATCCAGGGTGAATCTAGAATCCAAGGAGAATCGAGAATCCAGGGAGAATCGAGAATCCAAGGAGAATCGAGAATCCAACGAGAATCGAGAATCCACGGAGAACCGCGAATCCACGGAGAACCGAGAATCCACGGAGAACCGCGAATCCAAGGAGAATCGAGTATACAGAAAGATTCGAGTATCCAAGATAAATCCAAGGAGAATCGTAAATCCAAGGAGAATCGTAAATCCAAGGAGAATCGTAAATCCAAGGAGAATCGAGAATCCAAGGAGAATCGAGAATCCAAGGAGAATCGAGAATCCAAGGAGAACGGAGAATCCAAGGAGAACCGAGAATCCAGGGAGAATCGAGAATCCAGGGAGAATCGAGAATCTAGGGAGAATCGAGAATCCAGGGTGAATCTAGAATCCAAGGAGAATCGAGAATCCAGGGAGAATCGAGAATCCAAGGAGAATCGAGAATCAAAAGAGAATCGAGAATCCAAGGAGAATCGAGAATCTAAGGAGAACCAAGAATCCAAGGAGAATCGAGAATCCAACGAGAATCGAGAATCCACGGAGAACCGCGAATCCACGGAGAACCGCGAATCCAAGGAGAATCGAGTATACAGAAAGATTCGAGTATCCAAGATAAATCCAATGAGAATCGTAAATCCAAGGAGAATCGAGAATCCAAGGAGAATCTAAAATCCATGGAGAATCGAGAATTCAGAGTGAATCTAGAATCCAGTATCCAGGGAGAATCGATAATCCAGGGTGAATCTAGAATCCAAGAAGAATCGAGAATCCAGGGAGAATCAAGAATCCAAGGAGAATCGAGAATCCAAAGAGAATCGAGAATCCAAGGAGAACCGAGAATCCAAGGAGAACCGAGAATCCATTGAGTATTGAGAATCCAGGGAGAATCTAAAATCCAGGGAGAATTGAGAATCCAGAGTGAATCTAGACCCCAGGGAGAATCGAGAATCCAGGGAGAATCGAGAATCCAAGGAGAATCGAGAATCCAAGGAGAACCGAGAATCCAAGGAGAATCGAGAATCCAAAGAGAATCGAGAATCCAAGGAGAATCGAGAATCCAAAGAGAATCGAGAATCCAAGGAGAATCGAGAATCCAAGGAGAACCAAGAATCCAAGGAGAATCGAGAATCCAAGGAGAACCGAGAATCCAGGGAGTATTGAGAATCCATAGAGAATCGAGAATTCCAGGGAGAATCGAGAATCCAGGGAGAATCGTAAATCCAGGGAGAATCGAGAATCCAGGGAGAATCGAGAATCCAGGGAGAATCGAGAATCCATGGAGAATTGAGAATCCAGGGAGAATCGAGAATCCACTGAGAAACGAGAATCCGAGGAGAATTGAGAATCCAGGGAGAATCGAGAATGCAGGGAGAATCGAGAATTCACTGAGAAACGAGAATCCGAGGAGAATTGAGAATCCAAGGAGAACCGAGAATCCAGAGAGTATTGAGAATCCAGGGAGAATCGAGAATCCAAGGAGAACCGAGAATCCAGGGAGTATTGAGAATCCAGGGAGAATCTAAAATCCGGGGAGAATCGAGAATCCAGAGTGAATCTAGTATCCAGAATCCAGGGAGAATCGAGAATCCAAGGAGAATTGAGAATACAAGGAGAAACGAGAACCCTAGTAGTATTGAGAATCCAGGGAGAATCGAGAATGCAGGGAGAATCGAGAATGCAGGGAGAATCGAGAATCCACTGAGAAACGAGAATCCGAGGAGAATTGAGAGTCCAAGGAGAACCGAGAATCCAGAGAGTATTGAGAATCCAGGGAGAATCGAGAATCCAAGGAGAACCGAGAACCTAGGGAGTATTGAGAATCCAGGGAGAATCTAAAATCCAGGGAGAATCGAGAATCCAGAGTGAATCTAGTATCCAGAATCCAGGGAGAATCGAGAATCCAAGGAGAATTGAGAATACAAGGAGAAACGAGAACCCTGGGAGTATTGAGAATCCAAGGAGAATGGAGAATCCAGGGAGAATCGAGAATACAGGGAGAATCTAGAATCAAGGGAGAATCGAGAATCCACGGAGAATCGATTATCCATAGAGAATCGAGTATCCAAGGAGAATCAAGAATCCAAGGTGAATCGAGCATCCAAGGAGAATCGCGAATCCAAGGAGAATCGAAAATCCAGGGAGAATCGAGAATCCAGGGAGAATCGAGAAGCCAGGGAGAATCGAGAATCCACTGAGAATCGAGAATCCAGGGAGAATCGTGAATCCAGGGAGAATCGAGAATCCAGGGAGAATCGAGAATCCAGGGAGAATCGAGAATTAAGGGAGAATCGAGAATCCAGGGAGAATCGAGAATTAAGGGAGAATCGAGAATTAAGGGAGAATCGAGAATCCAGGGAGAATCGAGAATCCAGGAAGAATCTAGAATCCAGGGTGAATCCAGAATCCAAGGAGAATCGAGAATCCAGGGAGAATCGAGAATCCAAGGAGAATCGAGAATCCAGGGAGAATCGAGAATCAAAGGAGAACCGAGAATCCAGGGAGAATCGAGAATCCAAGGAGAACCGAGAATCCAGGGAGAATCGAGAATCCAGGGTGAATCTAGAATCCAAGGAGAATCAAGAATCCAAGGAGAATCGAGCATCCAAAGAGAATCGAGAATCCAAGAAGAACCGAGAATCCAAGGAGAACCGAGAATCCAAGGAGAATCGAGAATCCAAGGAGAATCGAGAATCCAAGGA
The DNA here is from genome assembly GCA_004115045.4 of Sinella curviseta. Taxonomy (NCBI): domain Eukaryota; kingdom Metazoa; phylum Arthropoda; class Collembola; order Entomobryomorpha; family Entomobryidae; genus Sinella; species Sinella curviseta. Next base: position 2,657,861 of record CM023200.3, on the reverse strand, counting down.
GAACCGAGAATCCAGGGAGTATTAAGAATCCATAGAGAATCGAGAATCCAGGGAGAATCGAGAATCCAGGGAGAATCGTAAATCCAGGGAGAATCGAGAATCCAGGGAGAATCGAGAATCCAGGGAGAATCAAGAGTCCATGGAGAATCGAGAATCCACTGAAAATCGAGAATCCATGGAGAATTGAGAATCCAGGGAGAATCGAGAATGCAGGGAGAATCGAGAATCCACTGAGAAACGAGAATCCGAGGAGAATTGAGAATCCAGGGAGAATCGAGAATCCAGGGAGAATCGAGAATCCAGGGAGAATCGAGAATCCAGGGAGAATCGAGAATCCAGGGAGAATCTAGAATCAAGGGAGAATCGAAAATCCAGGGAGAATCGAGAATCCAGGGTGAATCTAGAATCCAAGGAGAATCGGGAATCCAGGGAGAATCGAGAATCCAAGGAGAATCGAGAATCCGGGGAGAATCGAGAATCCAGGGAGAATCGGGAATCCAAGGAGAAACGAGAATCCAGGGCGTATTGAGAATCCAAGGAGAATGGAGAATACAGGGAGAATCGAGAATCCAGGCAGTATTGAGAATCCAAGAAGAATGGAAAATCCAGGAAGAATCGAGAATCCAGGGAGAATCGAGAATCCAAGGAGAAACGAGAATCCAGGGAGGATTGAGAATCCAAGGAGAATGGAGAATCCAGGGAGAACCGAGAATCCAGGGAGTATTGAGAATCCAAGGAGAATGGAGAATCCAGGGAGAATAGAGAATCCAGGGAGAATCGAGAATCCAAGGAGAACCGAGAATCGTATGGCCAGAAAGAATCGGGTGTCTGGAATAAATCGGGTCTCTAGAAAGAATCGGCGGATGTCTGGAAAAAAATCGCCACATGTCTGGAAGTAATCGGCGCATGTTTGGAAAGAGTCTAATGCTTAGAAAGCATCGGATCTCTAAATAGAATCGCATTTCTGGTAAGCATCGGATGTCTAGAAAGAATCCGATCTCTAGAAATAATGGGGCGTCTAGAAAGAATCGGCGGATGTCAATGCAGAATCGGATGTCAAGAATGAATAGAATGTATAGATAGAATCGGGGGATGTCTGAAAAAAACGGATGTCTAGAATGAATCGGCGGATGTCTAGAAAAGCTTCATGTCTAGAAAGAATCGAATGTCTAGAGAGAAGCGGATGCTTAGAAAGAATCGGATACCTTGAAAGAATGGGATGCCTTGAAAGAATCGGATGTCTTCGAAGAATCGGCGGATGCCTGGAAAGAATCGGATGTCATGATAAAATGGGTGGATGTCTGGAAAGAATCGGATGTGTAGAAAGAATCTTGTGTCCAGAAACAATCGGACGTATAAAAAGAATCGAATGGCCAGAAAGAATCGGGTGTCTGGAAAGAATCGGCGGATGTCTGGAAAGAATCGCCGCATGTCTGTAAAGAGTCTAATGTTTAGAAAGAATCGGATCTCTAGATAGAATCGCATTTCTGGTAAGAATCGAATGTCTAGAAAGAATCGGATGTCTAGAAAGAATCGAATGTCTAGAAAGAATCGGATGTCTAGAAAGAATCGGATCTCTAGAAATAATGGGATGTCTAGAAAGAATCGGCGGATGTCAATGCAGAATCGGAATGAATGAATGAATAGAATGAATAGATAGAATCGGGGGATGTCTGAAAAAACGGATGTCTAGAATGAATCGGCGGATGTCTAGAAAAGCTTCATGTCTAGAAAGAGTCGGATGTCCAGAAAGAATCGGATACCTTGAAAGAATCGGATACCTTGAAAGAATCGGATACCTTGAAAGAATCGGATACCTTGAAAGAATCGGATGCCTTGAAAGAATCGGCGGATGTCTAGAAAGAATCGGATGTCTTCGAAGAATCGGCGGATGTCTGGGAAGAATCGGATGTCCTGATAAAATCGGTGGATGTCTGAAAAGAATCGGATGTCTAGAAAGAATCGGAAGTGTAGAAAGAATCGGGTGACTAGAAAGAATCGGGTGTCTAGAAAGAAACGTGTGTCTAGATAGACTCGGCGGATGCGAATGTCCGGATAGAATCGGCGGATGTCTCTAAACATTCGGCGCATGTCAGGAAAGAATCGAATGTCTAGAAGTAATAGGATCTCTAGATAGAAGCAGCGGATGTCTAGATAGAATCAGCGGATGTCTAGATAGAATCAGCGGATGTCTAGATAAAATCGGATTTCTAGTAAGAAGCGGATGTCTTGAACGAATCGGATGTTTTGAAAAAATCGGACGACTAGAACGAATCGGATATTTAGAAAGAATCGTCGGATGTATGGAAAGAATCGGATGTCTAGTAAGGAAAGAATCGAATGTCTAGAAAGAATCGGATCTCTAGATAGAATCAGCGGATGTTTAGATAGAGTCAGCGGATGTTTAGATAGAATCAGCGGATGTTTAGATAGAATCAGCGGATGTCTAGATAGAATCAGCAGATGTCTAGAAAGAATCGGATGTCTAGAAAGAATCGAACGTCAAGAAAGAATTGATTGTCTAGAAGCAATCACATGTCTCGAACGATTCCAATGCATAGAAAGAATCGGCAGATTTAAGGATAGAATTGGAAGCCCAAAAACAGTCGCATGTCTACAAAAAATAGAATCTATAGATAGAATCGGCGGATGTCTAGATAAAATCGGATTTCTAGTAAGAATCGGATTTCTGGTAAGAATCGGATATTTTGAAAAAATCGGGTCTAGAAAGAATCGAACGTCAAAAAGGAATTGATTGTCTAGCAACAATCACATGTCTCGAAAGAATCCAATGCAGAGAAAGAATCGGCGGATTTAAGGATAGAATTGGATGCCCAAAAACAGTCGCATGTCTACAAAAAATCGAATCTATAGATAGAATCGGCGGATGTCTAGATAGAATCAGCGGATGTCTAGATAAAATCGGATTTCTAGTAAGAATCGGATATTTTGAAAAAATCGGATGTCTAGAACGAATCGGATATTCAGAAAGATTCGGCGGATGTCTGGAAGGAATCGAATGTCTAGAAAAAATCTAATGTCTAGAAAGAATCGGATGGCCAGAAAGAATCGGATGACTAGAAAGAATCGAAAGTCTAGAAAGTATCGTGTGTCTAGAAAGAATCGAATGTCTAGAAAAAATCGGATCTCTAGATAGAATCAGCAGATTTCTAGAGAGAATCGGATTTCAAGAGAGAATCGGATTTCAAGAGAGAATCGGATTTCTAGTAAGAATCGGATGTCTAGAACGAATCGGATTTCTAGTAAGAATCGGATGTCTAGAACGAATCGGATATTTAGAAAGAATCGGCGGATGTCAATGCAGAATCGGAATGAATGAATGAATAGAATGAATAGATAGAATCGGGGGATGTCTGAAAAATCGGATGTCTAGAAAGAATCGGGTGACTAGAAAGAATCGGGTGACTAGAAAGAATCGGGTGTCTAGAAAGAATCGTGTGTCCGGAAAGAATCGGCGGATGTCTGTTAACATTCGGCGGACGTCCGGAAAGAATCGCCGGATTTCTGTAAAAATTCGGCACATGTCAGGAAAGAATCGAATGTCTAGAAAGAATCGGATCTCTAGATAGAATCATCGGATGTCTAGATAGAATCAGCAGATTTCTAGAGAGAATCGGATTTCTAGAGAGAATCGGATTTCTAGTAAGAATCGGATGTCTAGAAAGAATTGATTGTCTAGAAGCAATCACATGTCTCGAACGATTCCAATGCATAGAAAGAATCGGCAGATTTAAGGATAGAATTGGATGCCCAAAAACAGTCGCATGTCTACAAAAAATCGAATCTATAGTTAGAGTCGGCGGATGTCTAGATAGAATCAGCGGATGTCTAGATAAAATCGGATGTCTAGAAGGAATCGGATATTCAGAAAGATTCGGCGGATGTCTGGAAGGAATCGAATGTCTAGAAACAATCTAATGTCTAGAAAGAATCGGATGGCCAGAAAGAATCGGGTGACTGGAAAGAATCGCGGCATGTCTGGAACTAATCGGCGCATGTCTGGAAAGAGTCGAATGTGTAGAAAGAATCGGATCTCTAGATAGAATCGCATTTCTGGTAAGAATCGGATGTCTAGAAAGAATCGAATGTCTAGAAAGAATCGGATCTCTAGAAATAATGGGATGTCTAGAAAGAATCGGCGGATGTCAATGCAGAATCGGATGTCAAGAATGAATAGAATGTATACATAGAATCGGGGGATGTCTGAAAAGACACGGATTTCTAGAAATAACCTCGTGCCTAGAAAGAATCGAATGTCTAGAGAGAAACAGATGTCTAGAAAATCTTCATGTCTAGAAAGAATCGAATGTTTAGAGAGAAGCGGATGTCTAGAAAGAGTCGGATATTTAGAAAGAATCTGCGGATGTCTTTAATAAATCGGCGTATGTCTCGAAAGAATCGGATGTCGTGAAAGAATCGGCGGATGTATAGAAAGAATCGGATGTCTAGAAAGAATCGAACGTCAAGAAAGAATTGATTGTCTAGAAGCAATCACATATGTCTCGAACGATTCCAATGCATAGAAAGAATCAGCAGATTTAAGGATAGAATTGGATGCCCAAAAACAGTCGCATGTCTACAAAAAATCGAATCTATAGATAGAATCGGCGGATGTCTAGATAGAATCAGCGGATTTCTAGAGAGAATAGGATTTCTAGAGAGAATCGGATTTCTAGACAGAATCAGATTTCTAGAGAGAATCGGATTTCTAGAGAGAATCGGATTTCTAGAGAGAATCGGATTTCTAGTAAGAATCGGATGTCTAGAACGAATCGGATATTTAGATAGAATCGGCGGATGTCTTTAAAGAATCGGCGTATGTCTTGAAAGAATCGGCGTATGTCTGGAAAAATCGGATGTCTTGAAAGAATCGGCGGATGTCTGGAAGGAATCGGATGTCTAGAAAGAATCGTACGTCAAGAAGGAATTGATTGTCTAGTAGCAATCACATGTCTCGAACGAATTCAATGCATAGAAAGAATCGGCAGATTTAAGGATAAAATTGGATGCCCAAAAACAGTCGCATGTCTACAAAAAATCGAATCTATAGATAGAGTCGGCGGATGTCTAGATAAAATCGGATGTCTAGAAGGAATCGAATGTCTAGAAACAATCTAATGTCTAGAAAGAATCGGATGGCCAGAAAGAATCGGGTGACTAGAAAGAATCGGCTAATGTCTGGAAAGAATCGCGGCATGTCTGGAACTAATCGGCGCATGTCTGGAAAGAGCCGAATGTTTAGAAAGAATCGGATCTCTAGATAGAATCGCATTTCTGGTAAGAATCGGATGTCTAGAAAGAATGGGATGTCTTGAAAGAATCGGCGGATGTCAATGCAGAATCGGATGTCAAGAATGAATAGAATTTTTACGTAGAATCGGGGGATGTCTGGAAAGACACGGATTTCTAGAAACAACCTCGTGCCTAGAAAGAATCGAATGTCTAGAGAGAAACAGATGTCTAGAAAAGCTTCATGTCTAGAAAGTATCGAATGTATAGAGAGAAGCGGATGTCTAGAAAAGCTTCATGTCTAGAACGAATCGAATGTTTAGAGAGAAGCGGATGTCTAGAAAGAGTCGGATATTTAGAAAGAATCGGCGGATGTCTTTACAGAATCGGCGGATGTCTTTAAAGAATCGGCGGATGTCTAGAAAGAATCGGATGTCAAGAAAGAATTGATTGTCTAGAAGCAATCACATGTCTCGAACGATTCCAATGCATAGAAAGAATCGGCAGATTTAAGGATAGAATTGGATGCCCAAAAACAGTCGCATGTCTACAAAAAATCGAATCTATAGATAGAGTCGGCGGATGTCTAGATAGAATCAGCGGATGTCTAGATAAAATCGGATGTCTAGAAGGAATCTGATATTCAGAAAGATTCGGCGGATGTCTGGAAGGAATCGAATGTCTAGAAACAATCTAATGTCTAGAAAGAATCGGATGGCCAGAAAGAATCGGGTGACTATAAAGAATCGAAAGTCTAGAAAGTATCGTGTGTCTAGAAAGAATCGGATCTCTAGATAGAATCAGCGGATTTCTAGATAGAATCAGCGAATATCTAGATAAAATCGGATTTCTAGTAAGAATCGGATGTCTTGAACGAATCGGATGTTTTGAAAAAATCGGATGTCTAGAACGAATGGGATATTTAGAAAGAATCGGCGGATGTCTGGAAAGAATCGGATGTCTAGAAAGAATCGGGTGACTAGAAAGAATCGGGTGTCTAGAAAGAATCGTGTGTCCGGAAAGAATCGGCGGATGTCTGTTAACATTCGGCGGACGTCCGGAAAGAATCGGCTAATGTCTGTAAACATTCGGCGCATGTCAAGAAAGAATCGAATGTCTAGAAAGAATCGGATCTCTAGATAGAATCAGCGGATGTTTAGATAGAATCAGCGGATGTCTAGATAGAATCAGCGGATTTCTAGAGAGAATGGGATTTCTAGCGAGAATCGGATGTCTAGAGAGAATCGGATTTCTAGTAAGAATCGGATGTCTAGAACGAATCGGATATTTAGATAGAATCGGCGGATGTCTTTAAAGAATCGGCGTATGTCTTGAAAGAATCGGCGTATGTCTGGAAAAATCGGATGTCTTGAAAGAATCGGCGGATGTCTGGAAGGAATCGGATGTCTAGAAAGAATCGTACGTCAAGAAGGAATTGATTGTCTAGTAGCAATCACATGTCTCGAACGAATTCAATGCATAGAAAGAATCGGCAGATTTAAGGATAAAATTGGATGCCCAAAAACAGTCGCATGTCTACAAAAAATCGAATCTATAGATAGAGTCGGCGGATGTCTAGATAAAATCGGATGTCTAGAAGGAATCGGATATTCAGAAAGATTCGGCGGATGTCTGGAAGGAATCGAATGTCTAGAAACAATCTAATGTCTAGAAAGAATCGGATGGCCAGAAAGAATCGGGTGACTAGAAAGAATCGGCTAATGTCTGGAAAGAATCGCGGCATGTCTGGAACTAATCGGCGCATGTCTGGAAAGAGCCGAATGTTTAGAAAGAATCGGATCTCTAGATAGAATCGCATTTATGGTAAGAATCGGATGTCTAGAAAGAATGGGATGTCTTGAAAGAATCGGCGGATGTCAATGCAGAATCGGATGTCAAGAATGAATAGAATTTTTACGTAGAATCGGGGGATGTCTGGAAAGACACGGATTTCTAGAAACAACCTCGTGCCTAGAAAGAATCGAATGTCTAGAGAGAAACAGATGTCTAGAAAGTATCGAATGTATAGAGAGAAGCGGATGTCTAGAAAAGCTTCATGTCTAGAACGAATCGAATGTTTAGAGAGAAGCGGATGTCTAGAAAGAGTCGGATATTTAGAAAGAATCGGCGGATGTCTTTACAGAATCGGCGGATGTCTTTAAAGAATCGGCGGATGTCTAGAAAGAATCGGATGTCAAGAAAGAATTGATTGTTTAGAAGCAATCACATGTCTCGAACGATTCCAATGCATAGAAAGAATCGGCAGATTTAAGGATAGAATTGGATGCCCCAAAACAGTCGCATGTCTACAAAAAATCGAATCTATAGATAGAGTCGGCGGATGTCTAGATAGAATCAGCGGATGTCTAGATAAAATCGGATGTCTAGAAGGAATCTGATATTCAGAAAGATTCGGCGGATGTCTGGAAGGAATCGAATGTCTAGAAACAATCTAATGTCTAGAAAGAATCGGATGGCCAGAAAGAATCGGGTGACTATAAAGAATCGAAAGTCTAGAAAGTATCGTGTGTCTAGAAAGAATCGGATCTCTAGATAGAATCAGCGGATTTCTAGATAGAATCAGCGAATATCTAGATAAAATCGGATTTCTAGTAAGAATCGGATGTCTTGAACGAATCGGATGTTTTGAAAAAATCGGATGTCTAGAACGAATGGGATATTTAGAAAGAATCGGCGGATGTCTGGAAAGAATCGGATGTCTAGAAAGAATCGGGTGACTAGAAAGAATCGGGTGTCTAGAAAGAATCGTGTGTCCGGAAAGAATCGGCGGATGTCTGTTAACATTCGGCGGACGTCCGGAAAGAATCGGCTAATGTCTGTAAACATTCGGCGCATGTCAGGAAAGAATCGAATGTCTAGAAAGAATCGGATCTCTAGATAGAATCAGCGGATGTTTAGATAGAATCAGCGGATGTCTAGATAGAATCAGCGGATTTCTAGAGAGAATGGGATTTCTAGCGAGAATCGGATGTCTAGAGAGAATCGGATTTCTAGTAAGAATCGGATGTCTAGAACGAATCGGATATTTAGATAGAATCGGCGGATGTCTTTAAAGAATCGGCGTATGTCTGGAAGGAATCGGATGTCTAGAAAGAATCGTACGTCAAGAAGGAATTGATTGTCTAGTAGCAATCACATGTCTCGAACGAATTCAATGCATAGAAAGAATCGGCAGATTTAAGGATAGAATTGGATGCCCAAAAACAGTCGCATGTCTACAAAAAATCGAATCTATAGATAGAGTCGGCGGATGTCTAGATAGAATCAGCGGATGTCTAGATAAAATCGGATGTCTAGAAGGAATCTGATATTCAGAAAGATTCGGCGGATGTCTGGAAGGAATCGAATGTCTAGAAACAATCTAATGTCTAGAAAGAATCGGATGGCCAGAAAGAATCGGGTGACTAGAAAGAATCGAAAGTCTAGAAAGTATCGTGTGTCTAGAAAGAATCGGATCTCTAGATAGAATCAGCGGATTTCTAGATAGAATCAGCGAATATCTAGATAAAATCGGATTTCTAGTAAGAATCGGATGTCTTGAACGAATCGGATGTTTTGAAAAAATCGGATGTCTAGAACGAATGGTATATTTAGAAAGAATCGGCGGATGTCTGGAAAGAATCGGATGTCTAGAAAGAATCGGGTGACTAGAAAGAATCGGGTGTCTAGAAAGAATCGTGTGTCCGGAAAGAATCGGCGGATGTCTGTTAACATTCGGCGGACGTCCGGAAAGAATCGGCTAATGTCTGTAAACATTCGGCGCATGTCAGGAAAGATTCGAATGTCTAGAAAGAATCGGATCTCTAGATACAATCAGCGGATGTTTAGATAGAATCAGCGGATGTCTAGATAGAATCAGCGGATTTCTAGAGAGAATGGGATTTCTAGCGAGAATCGGATGTCTAGAGAGAATCGGATTTCTAGTAAGAATCGGATGTCTAGAAAGAATCGGGTGACTAGAAAGAATCGGGTGTCTAGAAAGAATCGTGTGTCCGGAAAGAATCGGCGGATGTCTGTTAACATTCGGCGGACGTCCGGAAAGAATCGGCTAATGTCTGTAAACATTCGGCGCATGTCAGGAAAGAATCGAATGTCTAGAAAGAATCGGATCTCTAGATAGAATCAGCGGATGTTTAGATAGAATCAGCGGATGTCTAGATAGAATCAGCGGATTTCTAGAGAGAATGGGATTTCTAGCGAGAATCGGATGTCTAGAGAGAATCGGATTTCTAGTAAGAATCGGATGTCTAGAACGAACCGGATATTTAGAAAGAATCGGCGGATGCCTTTAAAGAATCGGCGTATATCTCGAAAGAATCGGATGTCGTGAAACAATCGGCGGATGTCTAGAAATAATCGGATGTCTAGAAAGAATGGAACGTCAAGAAAGAATTGATTGTCTAGGAGCAATCACATGTCTCGAACGATTCCAATGCATAGAAAGAATCAGCAGATTTAAGGATAGAATTGGATGCCCAAAACAGTCGCATGTCTACAAAAAATCGAATCTATAGATAGAATCGGCGGATGTCTAGATAGAATCAGCGGATGTCTAGTTAAAATCGGATGTCTAGAACGAATCGGATATTCAGAAAGATTCGGCGGATGTGTGGAAGGAATCGAATGTCTAGAAACAATCTAATGTCTAGAAAGAATCGGATGGCCAGAAAGAATCGGGTGACTAGAAAGAATCGGCTAATGTCTGGAAAGAATCGGATCCCTAGAAATAATGGGATGTCTAGAAAGAATCGGATGTCTAGAAAGAATGGGATGTCTTGAAAGAATCGGCGGATGTCAATGCAGAATCGGATTTCAAGAATGAATAGAATGTATACATAGAATCGGGGGGTGTCTGGAAAGACACGGATTTCTAGAAACAACCTCGTGCCTAGAAAGAATCGAATGTCTAGAGAGAAACAGATGTCTAGAAAAGCTTCATGTCTAGAAAGAATCGAATGTTTAGAGAGAAGCGGATGTCTAGAAAGAGTCGGATATTTAGAAAGAATCGGCGGATGTCTTTAAGGAATCGGCGTATGTCTCGAAAGAATCGGATGTCGTGAAAGAATCGGCGGATGTCTAGAAAGAATCGGATGTCTAGAAAGAATCGGATGTCTAGAAAGACTCGAACGTCAAGAAAGAATTGATTGTCTAGAAGCAATCACATGTCTCGAACGAATTCAATGCATAGAAAGAATCGGCAGATTTAAGGATAGAATTGGATGCCCAAAAACAGTCGCATGTCTACAAAAAATCGAACCTATAGATAGAATCGGCGGATGTCTAGAAGGAATCTGATATTCAGAAAGATTCGGCGGATGTCTGGAAGGAATCGAATGTCTAGAAACAATCTAATGTCTAGAAAGAATCGGATGGCCAGAAAGAATCGGGTGACTATAAAGAATCGAAAGTCTAGAAAGTATCGTGTGTCTAGAAAGAATCGGATCTCTAGATAGAATCAGCGGATTTCTAGATAGAATCAGCGAATATCTAGATAAAATCGGATTTCTAGTAAGAATCGGATGTCTTGAACGAATCGGATGTTTTGAAAAAATCGGATGTCTAGAACGAATGGGATATTTAGAAAGAATCGGCGGATGTCTGGAAAGAATCGGATGTCTAGAAAGAATCGGGTGACTAGAAAGAATCGGGTGTCTAGAAAGAATCGTGTGTCCGGAAAGAATCGGCGGATGTCTGTTAACATTCGGCGGACGTCCGGAAAGAATCGGCTAATGTCTGTAAACATTCGGCGCATGTCAGGAAAGAATCGAATGTCTAGAAAGAATCGGATCTCTAGATAGAATCAGCGGATGTTTAGATAGAATCAGCGGATGTCTAGATAGAATCAGCGGATTTCTAGAGAGAATGGGATTTCTAGCGAGAATCGGATGTCTAGAGAGAATCGGATTTCTAGTAAGAATCGGATGTCTAGAACGAATCGGATATTTAGATAGAATCGGCGGATGTCTTTAAAGAATCGGCGTATGTCTGGAAGGAATCGGATGTCTAGAAAGAATCGTACGTCAAGAAGGAATTGATTGTCTAGTAGCAATCACATGTCTCGAACGAATTCAATGCATAGAAAGAATCGGCAGATTTAAGGATAGAATTGGATGCCCAAAAACAGTCGCATGTCTACAAAAAATCGAATCTATAGATAGAGTCGGCGGATGTCTAGATAGAATCAGCGGATGTCTAGATAAAATCGGATGTCTAGAAGGAATCTGATATTCAGAAAGATTCGGCGGATGTCTGGAAGGAATCGAATGTCTAGAAACAATCTAATGTCTAGAAAGAATCGGATGGCCAGAAAGAATCGGGTGACTAGAAAGAATCGAAAGTCTAGAAAGTATCGTGTGTCTAGAAAGAATCGGATCTCTAGATAGAATCAGCGGATTTCTAGATAGAATCAGCGAATATCTAGATAAAATCGGATTTCTAGTAAGAATCGGATGTCTTGAACGAATCGGATGTTTTGAAAAAATCGGATGTCTAGAACGAATGGTATATTTAGAAAGAATCGGCGGATGTCTGGAAAGAATCGGATGTCTAGAAAGAATCGGGTGACTAGAAAGAATCGGGTGTCTAGAAAGAATCGTGTGTCCGGAAAGAATCGGCGGATGTCTGTTAACATTCGGCGGACGTCCGGAAAGAATCGGCTAATGTCTGTAAACATTCGGCGCATGTCAGGAAAGATTCGAATGTCTAGAAAGAATCGGATCTCTAGATACAATCAGCGGATGTTTAGATAGAATCAGCGGATGTCTAGATAGAATCAGCGGATTTCTAGAGAGAATGGGATTTCTAGCGAGAATCGGATGTCTAGAGAGAATCGGATTTCTAGTAAGAATCGGATGTCTAGAAAGAATCGGGTGACTAGAAAGAATCGGGTGTCTAGAAAGAATCGTGTGTCCGGAAAGAATCGGCGGATGTCTGTTAACATTCGGCGGACGTCCGGAAAGAATCGGCTAATGTCTGTAAACATTCGGCGCATGTCAGGAAAGAATCGAATGTCTAGAAAGAATCGGATCTCTAGATAGAATCAGCGGATGTTTAGATAGAATCAGCGGATGTCTAGATAGAATCAGCGGATTTCTAGAGAGAATGGGATTTCTAGCGAGAATCGGATGTCTAGAGAGAATCGGATTTCTAGTAAGAATCGGATGTCTAGAACGAACCGGATATTTAGAAAGAATCGGCGGATGCCTTTAAAGAATCGGCGTATATCTCGAAAGAATCGGATGTCGTGAAACAATCGGCGGATGTCTAGAAATAATCGGATGTCTAGAAAGAATGGAACGTCAAGAAAGAATTGATTGTCTAGGAGCAATCACATGTCTCGAACGATTCCAATGCATAGAAAGAATCAGCAGATTTAAGGATAGAATTGGATGCCCAAAACAGTCGCATGTCTACAAAAAATCGAATCTATAGATAGAATCGGCGGATGTCTAGATAGAATCAGCGGATGTCTAGTTAAAATCGGATGTCTAGAACGAATCGGATATTCAGAAAGATTCGGCGGATGTGTGGAAGGAATCGAATGTCTAGAAACAATCTAATGTCTAGAAAGAATCGGATGGCCAGAAAGAATCGGGTGACTAGAAAGAATCGGCTAATGTCTGGAAAGAATCGGATCCCTAGAAATAATGGGATGTCTAGAAAGAATCGGATGTCTAGAAAGAATGGGATGTCTTGAAAGAATCGGCGGATGTCAATGCAGAATCGGATTTCAAGAATGAATAGAATGTATACATAGAATCGGGGGGTGTCTGGAAAGACACGGATTTCTAGAAACAACCTCGTGCCTAGAAAGAATCGAATGTCTAGAGAGAAACAGATGTCTAGAAAAGCTTCATGTCTAGAAAGAATCGAATGTTTAGAGAGAAGCGGATGTCTAGAAAGAGTCGGATATTTAGAAAGAATCGGCGGATGTCTTTAAGGAATCGGCGTATGTCTCGAAAGAATCGGATGTCGTGAAAGAATCGGCGGATGTCTAGAAAGAATCGGATGTCTAGAAAGAATCGGATGTCTAGAAAGACTCGAACGTCAAGAAAGAATTGATTGTCTAGAAGCAATCACATGTCTCGAACGAATTCAATGCATAGAAAGAATCGGCAGATTTAAGGATAGAATTGGATGCCCAAAAACAGTCGCATGTCTACAAAAAATCGAACCTATAGATAGAATCGGCGGATGTCTAGAAGGAATCTGATATTCAGAAAGATTCGGCGGATGTCTGGAAGGAATCGAATGTCTAGAAACAATCTAATGTCTAGAAAGAATCGGATGGCCAGAAAGAATCGGGTGACTAGAAAGAATCGAAAGTCTAGAAAGTATCGTGTGTCTAGAAAGAATCGGATCTCTAGATAGAATCAGCGGATTTCTAGATAGAATCAGCGAATATCTAGATAAAATCGGATTTCTAGTAAGAATCGGATGTCTTGAACGAATCGGATGTTTTGAAAAAATCGGATGTCTAGAACGAATGGTATATTTAGAAAGAATCGGCGGATGTCTGGAAAGAATCGGATGTCTAGAAAGAATCGGGTGACTAGAAAGAATCGGGTGTCTAGAAAGAATCGTGTGTCCGGAAAGAATCGGCGGATGTCTGTTAACATTCGGCGGACGTCCGGAAAGAATCGGCTAATGTCTGTAAACATTCGGCGCATGTCAGGAAAGATTCGAATGTCTAGAAAGAATCGGATCTCTAGATACAATCAGCGGATGTTTAGATAGAATCAGCGGATGTCTAGATAGAATCAGCGGATTTCTAGAGAGAATGGGATTTCTAGCGAGAATCGGATGTCTAGAGAGAATCGGATTTCTAGTAAGAATCGGATGTCTAGAAAGAATCGGGTGACTAGAAAGAATCGGGTGTCTAGAAAGAATCGTGTGTCCGGAAAGAATCGGCGGATGTCTGTTAACATTCGGCGGACGTCCGGAAAGAATCGGCTAATGTCTGTAAACATTCGGCGCATGTCAGGAAAGAATCGAATGTCTAGAAAGAATCGGATCTCTAGATAGAATCAGCGGATGTTTAGATAGAATCAGCGGATGTCTAGATAGAATCAGCGGATTTCTAGAGAGAATGGGATTTCTAGCGAGAATCGGATGTCTAGAGAGAATCGGATTTCTAGTAAGAATCGGATGTCTAGAACGAACCGGATATTTAGAAAGAATCGGCGGATGCCTTTAAAGAATCGGCGTATATCTCGAAAGAATCGGATGTCGTGAAACAATCGGCGGATGTCTAGAAATAATCGGATGTCTAGAAAGAATGGAACGTCAAGAAAGAATTGATTGTCTAGGAGCAATCACATGTCTCGAACGATTCCAATGCATAGAAAGAATCAGCAGATTTAAGGATAGAATTGGATGCCCAAAACAGTCGCATGTCTACAAAAAATCGAATCTATAGATAGAATCGGCGGATGTCTAGATAGAATCAGCGGATGTCTAGTTAAAATCGGATGTCTAGAACGAATCGGATATTCAGAAAGATTCGGCGGATGTGTGGAAGGAATCGAATGTCTAGAAACAATCTAATGTCTAGAAAGAATCGGATGGCCAGAAAGAATCGGGTGACTAGAAAGAATCGGCTAATGTCTGGAAAGAATCGCGGCATGTCTGGAACTAATCGGCGCATGTCTGGAAAGAGCCAAATGTTTAGAAAGAATCGGATCTCTAGATAGAATCGCATTTCTGGTAAGAATCGGATGTCTAGAAAGAATCGAATGTCTAGAAAGAATCGGATCCCTAGAAATAATGGGATGTCTAGAAAGAATCGGATGTCTAGAAAGAATGGGATGTCTTGAAAGAATCGGCGGATGTCAATGCAGAATCGGATTTCAAGAATGAATAGAATGTATACATAGAATCGGGGGGTGTCTGGAAAGACACGGATTTCTAGAAACAACCTCGTGCCTAGAAAGAATCGAATGTCTAGAGAGAAACAGATGTCTAGAAAAGCTTCATGTCTAGAAAGAATCGAATGTTTAGAGAGAAGCGGATGTCTAGAAAGAGTCGGATATTTAGAAAGAATCGGCGGATGTCTTTAAGGAATCGGCGTATGTCTCGAAAGAATCGGATGTCGTGAAAGAATCGGCGGATGTCTAGAAAGAATCGGATGTCTAGAAAGAATCGGATGTCTAGAAAGAATCGGATGTCTAGAAAGACTCGAACGTCAAGAAAGAATTGATTGTCTAGAAGCAATCACATGTCTCGAACGAATTCAATGCATAGAAAGAATCGGCAGATTTAAGGATAGAATTGGATGCCCAAAAACAGTCGCATGTCTACAAAAAATCGAACCTATAGATAGAATCGGCGGATGTCTAGATAGAATCGGATATTCAGAAAGATTCGGCGGATGTCTGGAAGGAATCGAATGTCTAGAAACAATCTAATGTCTAGAAAGAATCGGATGGCCAGAAAGAATCGGGTGACTAGAAAGAATCGGATCTCTAGATAGAATCGCATTTCTGGTAAGAATCGGATGTCTAGAAAGAATCGAATGTCCAGAAAGAATCGGATCTCTAGAAATAATGGGATGTCTAGAAAAAATCGGATGTCTAGAAAGAATGGGATGTCTAGATAGAATCAGCGGATGTCTAGATAAAATCGGATTTCTAGTAAGAATCGGATATTCAGAAAGATTCGGCGGATGTCTGGAAGGAATCGAATGTCTAGAAACAATCTAATGTCTAGAAAGAATCGGATGGCCAGAAAGAATCGGGTGACTAGAAAGAATCGGCTAATGTCTGGAAAGAATCGCGGCATGTCTGGAACTAATCGGCGCATGTCTGGAAAGAGCCGAATGTTTAGAAAGAATCGGATCTCTAGATAGAATCGCATTTCTGGTAAGAATCGGATGTCTAGAAAGAATCGAATGTCTAGAAAGAATCGGATCTCTAGAAATAATGGGATGTCTAGAAAGAATCGGATGTCTAGAAAGAATGGGATGTCTAGAAAGAATCGGCCGATGTCAATGCAGAATCGGATGTCAAGAATGAATAGAATGTATACATAGAATCGGGGGATGTCTGGAAAGACACGGATTTCTAGAAACAACCTCGTGCCTAGAAAGAATCGAATGTCTAGAGAGAAACAGATGTCTAGAAAAGCTTCATGTCTAGAAAGAATCGAATGTTTAGAGAGAAGCGGATGTCTAGAAAGAGTCGGATATTTAGAAAGAATCGGCGGATGTCTTTAAAGAATCGGTGTATGTCTCGAAAGAATCGGATGTCTAGAAAGAATCGAACGTCAAGAAAGAATTGATTGTCTAGAAGCAATCACATGTCTCGAAAGAATCCAATGCATAGAAAGAATCGTTGGATTTAAGGATAGAATTGGATGCCCAAAACAGTCGCATGTCTACAAAAAATCGAATCTATAGATAGAATCGGCGGATGTCTAGATAGAATCAGCGGATGTCTAGATAAAATCGGATTTCTAGTAAGGATCGGATATTTTGAAAAAATCGGATGTCTAGAACGAATCGGATATTCAGAAAGATTCGGCGGATGTCTGGAAGGAATCGAATGTCTAGAAACAATCTAATGTCTAGAAACAATCTAATGTCTAGAAATAATCGGATGTCTAGAAAGAATCGGATGTCTAGAAAGAATCGGATGGCCAGAAAGAATCGGGTGACTAGAAAGAATCGAAAGTCTAGATAGTATCGTGTGTCTAGAAAGAATCGGATCTCTAGAAAGAATCGGATGTCTAGAACGAATGGGATATTTAGAAAGAATCGGCGGATGTCTGGAAAGAATCGGATGTCTAGAAAGAATCGGGTGACTGGAAAGAATCGGGTGTCTAAAAAAACCGTGTGTCCGGAAAGAATCGGCGGATGTCTGTTAACATTCGGCGGACGTCCGGAAAGAATCGGCGGATGTCTGTAAACATTCGGTGCATGTCAGGAAAGAATCGGATCTCTAGGTAGAATCAGCGGATGTTTAGATAGAATCAGCGGATGTCTAGATAGAATCAGCGGATTTCTAGAGAGAATGGAATTTCTAGAGAGAATCGGATGTCTAGAGAGAATCGGAATTCTAGTAAGAATCGGATGTCTAGAACGAATCGGATATTTAGATAGAATCGGCGGATGTCTTTAAAGAACCTGCGGATGTCTTTAAAGAATCGGCGTATGTCTGGAAGGAATCGGATGTCTAGAAAGAATCGTACGTCAAGAAGGAATTGATTGTCTAGTAGCAATCACATGTCTCGAACGAATTTAATACATTGAAAGAATCGGCAGATTTAAGGATAGAATTGGATGCCCAAAAACAGTCGCATGTCTACAAAAATCGAATCTATAGATAGAATCGGCGGATGTCTAGATAGAATCCGCGGATGTCTAGATAAAATCAGATGTCTAGAACGAATCAGATATTCAGAAAGATTCGGCGGATGTCTGGAAGGAATCGAATGTCTAGAAACAATCTAATGTCTAGAAAGAATCGGATGGCCAGAAAGAATCGGGTGACTAGAAAGAATCGGCTAATGTCTGGAAAGAATCGCGGCATGTCTGGAACTAATCGGCGCATGTCTGGAAAGAGTCGAATGTTTAGAAAGAATCGGATCTCTAGATAGAATCGCATTTCTGGTAAGAATCGGGTGTCTAGAAAGAATCGAATGTCTAGAAAGAATCGGATCCCTAGAAATAACGGGATGTCTAGAAAGAATCGGATGTCTAGAAAGAATGGGATGTCTTGAAAGAATCGGCGGATGTCAATGCAGAATCGGATGTCAAGAATGAATAGAATTTTTACGTAGAATCGGGGGATGTCTGGAAAGACACGGATTTCTAGAAACAACCTCGTGCCTAGAAAGAATCGAATGTCTAGAGAGAAACAGATGTCTAGAAAAGCTTCATGTCTAGAAAGTATCGAATGTATAGAGAGAAGCGGATGTCTAGAAAAGCTTCATGTCTAGAACGAATCGAATGTTTAGAGAGAAGCGGATGTCTAGAAAGAGTCGGATATTTAGAAAGAATCGGCGGATGTCTAGAAATAATCGGATGTCAAGAAAGAATTGATTGTCTAGAAGCAATCACATGTCTCGAACGATTCCAATGCATAGAAAAAATCGGCAGATTTAAGGATAGAATTGGATGCCCAAAAACAGTCGCATGTCTACAAAAAATCGAATCTATAGATAGAGTCGGCGGATGTCTAGATAGAATCAGCGGATGTCTAGATAAAATCGGATGTCTAGAAGGAATCTGATATTCAGAAAGATTCGGCGGATGTCTGGAAGGAATCGGATATTTAGATAGAATCGGTGGATGTCTTTAAAGAATCGGCGTATGTCTGGAAGGAATCGGATGTCTAGAAAGAATCGTACGTCAAGAAGGAATTGATTGTCTAGTAGCAATCACATGTCTCGAACGAATTCAATGCATAGAAAGAATCGGCAGATTTAAGGATAGAATTGGATGCCCAAAAACAGTCGCATGTCTACAAAAAATCGAATCTATAGATAGAATCGGCGGATGTCTAGATAAAATCAGCGGATGTCTAGTTAAAATCGGATGTCTAGAACGAATCGGATATTCAGAAAGATTCGGCGGATGTGTGGAAGGAATCGAATGTCTAGAAACAATCTAATGTCTAGAAAGAATCGGATGGCCAGAAAGAATCGGGTGACTAGAAAGAATCGGCTAATGTCTGGAAAGAATCGCGGCATGTCTGGAACTAATCGGCGCATGTCTGGAAAGAGCCAAATGTTTAGAAAGAATCGGATCTCTAGATAGAATCGCATTTCTGGTAAGAATCGGATGTCTAGAAAGAATCGAATGTCTAGAAAGAATCGGATCCCTAGAAATAATGGGATGTCTAGAAAGAATCGGATGTCTAGAAAGAATGGGATGTCTTGAAAGAATCGGCGGATGTCAATGCAGAATCGGATTTCAAGAATGAATAGAATGTATACATAGAATCGGGGGGTGTCTGGAAAGACACGGATTTCTAGAAACAACCTCGTGCCTAGAAAGAATCGAATGTCTAGAGAGAAACAGATGTCTAGAAAAGCTTCATGTCTAGAAAGAATCGAATGTTTAGAGAGAAGCGGATGTCTAGAAAGAGTCGGATATTTAGAAAGAATCGGCGGATGTCTTTAAAGAATCGGCGTATGTCTCGAAAGAATCGGATGTCGTGAAAGAATCGGCGGATGTCTAGAAAGAATCGGATGTCTAGAAAGAATCGGATGTCTAGAAAGACTCGAACGTCAAGAAAGAATTGATTGTCTAGAAGCAATCACATGTCTCGAACGAATTCAATGCATAGAAAGAATCGGCAGATTTAAGGATAGAATTGGATGCCCAAAAACAGTCGCATGTCTACAAAAAATCGAACCTATAGATAGAATCGGCGGATGTCTAGATAGAATCGGATATTCAGAAAGATTCGGCGGATGTCTGGAAGGAATCGAATGTCTAGAAACAATCTAATGTCTAGAAAGAATCGGATGGCCAGAAAGAATCGGGTGACTAGAAAGAATCGGATCACTAGATAGAATCGCATTTCTGGTAAGAATCGGATGTCTAGAAAGAATCGAATGTCCAGAAAGAATCGGATCTCTAGAAATAATGGGATGTCTAGAAAAAATCGGATGTCTAGAAAGAATGGGATGTCTTGAAAGAATCGGCGGATGTCAATGCAGAATCGGATGTCAAGAATGAATAGAATGTACACATAGTATCGGGAGATGTCTGGAAAGATAAGGATTTCTAGAAACAACCTCGTGCCTAGAAAGAATCGAATGTCTAGAGAGAAACAGATGTCTAGAAAGAGTCGAATGTTTAGAGAGAAGCGGATGTCTAGAAAGAGTCGGATATTTAGAAAGAATCGGCGGATATCTCTAAAGAATCGGATGTCGTGAAAGAATCGGCGGATGTCTAGAAAGAATCGGATGTCTAGAAGGAATCGGATGTCTAGAAAGAATCGAACGTCAAGAAAGAATTGATTGTCTAGAAGCAATCACATGTCTCGAACGATTCCAATGCATAGAAAGAATCGGCAGATTTAAGGATAGAATTGGATGCCAAAAAACAGTCGCCTGTCTACAAAAAATCGAATCTATAGATAGAATCGGCGGATGTATAGATAGAATCAGCGGATGTCTAGATAAAATCGGATTTCTAGTAAGAATCGGATATTTTGAAAAGATCGGATGTCTAGAACGAATCGGATATTCAGAAAGATTCGGCGGATGTCTGGAAGGAATCGAATGTCTAGAAACAATCTAATGTCTAGAAACAATCTAATGTCTAGAAATAATCGGATGACCAGAAAGAATCGGGTGACTAGAAAGAATCGAAAGTCTAGAAAGTATCGTGTGTCTAGAAAAAATCGGATCTCTAGATAGAATCAGCAAATATCTAGATAAAATCGGATTTCTAGTAAGAATCGGATGTCTTGAACGAATCGGATGTTTTGAAAAAATCGGATGTCTAGAACGAATCGGATATTTAGAAAGAATCGGCAGATGTCTGGAAAGAATCGGATGTCTAGAAAGAATCGGGTGACTAGAAAGAATCGGGTGTCTAGAAAGAATCGTGTGTCCGGAAAGAATCGGCGGATGTCTGTTAACATTCGGCGGACGTCCGGAAAGAATCGGCGGATGTCTGTAAACATTCGGCGCATGTCAGGAAAGAATCGAATGTCTAGAAAGAATCGGATCTCTAGAAAGAATCAGCGGATTTCTAGAGAGAATAGGATTCCTAGAGAGAATCGGTTTTCTAGAGAGAATCGGATTTCTAGAGAGAATCGGATTTCTAGAGAGAATCGGATTTCTAGAGAGAATCGGATTTCTAGAGAGAATCAAATTTCTAGTAAGAATCGGATGTCTAGAACGAATCGGATATTTAGATAGAATCGGCGGATGTCTTTAAAGAATCGGCGTATGTCTTGAAAGAATCGGCGTATGTCTGGAAAAATCGGATGTCTAGATAAAATCAGATGTCTAGAACGAATCAGATATTCAGAAAGATTCGGCGGATGTCTGGAAGGAATCGAATGTCTAGAAACAATCTAATGTCTAGAAAGAATCGGATGGCCAGAAAGAATCGGGTGACTAGAAAGAATCGGCTAATGTCTGGAAAGAATCGCGGCATGTCTGGAACTAATCGGTGCATGTCTGGAAAGAGTCGAATGTTTAGAAAGAATCGGATCTCTAGATAGAATCGCATTTCTGGTAAGAATCGGGTGTCTAGAAAGAATCGAATGTCTAGAAAGAATCGGATCCCTAGAAATAACGGGATGTCTAGAAAGAATCGGATGTCTAGAAAGAATGGGATGTCTTGAAAGAATCGGCGGATGTCAATGCAGAATCGGATGTCAAGAATGAATAGAATTTTTACGTAGAATCGGGGGATGTCTGGAAAGACACGGATTTCTAGAAACAACCTCGTGCCTAGAAAGAATCGAATGTCTAGAGAGAAACAGATGTCTAGAAAAGCTTCATGTCTAGAAAGTATCGAATGTATAGAGAGAAGCGGATGTCTAGAAAAGCTTCATGTCTAGAACGAATCGAATGTTTAGAGAGAAGCGGATGTCTAGAAAGAGTCGGATATTTAGAAAGAATCGGCGGATGTCTAGAAATAATCGGATGTCAAGAAAGAATTGATTGTCTAGAAGCAATCACATGTCTCGAACGATTCCAATGCATAGAAAAAATCGGCAGATTTAAGGATAGAATTGGATGCCCAAAAACAGTCGCATGTCTACAAAAAATCGAATCTATAGATAGAGTCGGCGGATGTCTAGATAGAATCAGCGGATGTCTAGATAAAATCGGATGTCTAGAAGGAATCTGATATTCAGAAAGATTCGGCGGATGTCTGGAAGGAATCGGATATTTAGATAGAATCGGTGGATGTCTTTAAAGAATCGGCGTATGTCTGGAAGGAATCGGATGTCTAGAAAGAATCGTACGTCAAGAAGGAATTGATTGTCTAGTAGCAATCACATGTCTCGAACGAATTCAATGCATAGAAAGAATCGGCAGATTTAAGGATAGAATTGGATGCCCAAAAACAGTCGCATGTCTACAAAAAATCGAATCTATAGATAGAATCGGCGGATGTCTAGATAAAATCAGCGGATGTCTAGTTAAAATCGGATGTCTAGAACGAATCGGATATTCAGAAAGATTCGGCGGATGTGTGGAAGGAATCGAATGTCTAGAAACAATCTAATGTCTAGAAAGAATCGGATGGCCAGAAAGAATCGGGTGACTAGAAAGAATCGGCTAATGTCTGGAAAGAATCGCGGCATGTCTGGAACTAATCGGCGCATGTCTGGAAAGAGCCAAATGTTTAGAAAGAATCGGATCTCTAGATAGAATCGCATTTCTGGTAAGAATCGGATGTCTAGAAAGAATCGAATGTCTAGAAAGAATCGGATCCCTAGAAATAATGGGATGTCTAGAAAGAATCGGATGTCTAGAAAGAATGGGATGTCTTGAAAGAATCGGCGGATGTCAATGCAGAATCGGATTTCAAGAATGAATAGAATGTATACATAGAATCGGGGGGTGTCTGGAAAGACACGGATTTCTAGAAACAACCTCGTGCCTAGAAAGAATCGAATGTCTAGAGAGAAACAGATGTCTAGAAAAGCTTCATGTCTAGAAAGAATCGAATGTTTAGAGAGAAGCGGATGTCTAGAAAGAGTCGGATATTTAGAAAGAATCGGCGGATGTCTTTAAAGAATCGGCGTATGTCTCGAAAGAATCGGATGTCGTGAAAGAATCGGCGGATGTCTAGAAAGAATCGGATGTCTAGAAAGAATCGGATGTCTAGAAAGACTCGAACGTCAAGAAAGAATTGATTGTCTAGAAGCAATCACATGTCTCGAACGAATTCAATGCATAGAAAGAATCGGCAGATTTAAGGATAGAATTGGATGCCCAAAAACAGTCGCATGTCTACAAAAAATCGAACCTATAGATAGAATCGGCGGATGTCTAGATAGAATCGGATATTCAGAAAGATTCGGCGGATGTCTGGAAGGAATCGAATGTCTAGAAACAATCTAATGTCTAGAAAGAATCGGATGGCCAGAAAGAATCGGGTGACTAGAAAGAATCGGATCACTAGATAGAATCGCATTTCTGGTAAGAATCGGATGTCTAGAAAGAATCGAATGTCCAGAAAGAATCGGATCTCTAGAAATAATGGGATGTCTAGAAAAAATCGGATGTCTAGAAAGAATGGGATGTCTTGAAAGAATCGGCGGATGTCAATGCAGAATCGGATGTCAAGAATGAATAGAATGTACACATAGTATCGGGAGATGTCTGGAAAGACACGGATTTCTAGAAACAACCTCGTGCCTAGAAAGAATCGAATGTCTAGAGAGAAACAGATGTCTAGAAAGAGTCGAATGTTTAGAGAGAAGCGGATGTCTAGAAAGAGTCGGATATTTAGAAAGAATCGGCGGATATCTCTAAAGAATCGGATGTCGTGAAAGAATCGGCGGATGTCTAGAAAGAATCGGATGTCTAGAAGGAATCGGATGTCTAGAAAGAATCGAACGTCAAGAAAGAATTGATTGTCTAGAAGCAATCACATGTCTCGAACGATTCCAATGCATAGAAAGAATCGGCAGATTTAAGGATAGAATTGGATGCCAAAAAACAGTCGCCTGTCTACAAAAAATCGAATCTATAGATAGAATCGGCGGATGTATAGATAGAATCAGCGGATGTCTAGATAAAATCGGATTTCTAGTAAGAATCGGATATTTTGAAAAGATCGGATGTCTAGAACGAATCGGATATTCAGAAAGATTCGGCGGATGTCTGGAAGGAATCGAATGTCTAGAAACAATCTAATGTCTAGAAACAATCTAATGTCTAGAAATAATCGGATGACCAGAAAGAATCGGGTGACTAGAAAGAATCGAAAGTCTAGAAAGTATCGTGTGTCTAGAAAAAATCGGATCTCTAGATAGAATCAGCAAATATCTAGATAAAATCGGATTTCTAGTAAGAATCGGATGTCTTGAACGAATCGGATGTTTTGAAAAAATCGGATGTCTAGAACGAATCGGATATTTAGAAAGAATCGGCAGATGTCTGGAAAGAATCGGATGTCTAGAAAGAATCGGGTGACTAGAAAGAATCGGGTGTCTAGAAAGAATCGTGTGTCCGGAAAGAATCGGCGGATGTCTGTTAACATTCGGCGGACGTCCGGAAAGAATCGGCGGATGTCTGTAAACATTCGGCGCATGTCAGGAAAGAATCGAATGTCTAGAAAGAATCGGATCTCTAGAAAGAATCAGCGGATTTCTAGAGAGAATAGGATTCCTAGAGAGAATCGGTTTTCTAGAGAGAATTGGATTTCTAGAGAGAATCGGATTTCTAGAGAGAATCGGATTTCTAGAGAGAATCGGATTTCTAGAGAGAATCAAATTTCTAGTAAGAATCGGATGTCTAGAACGAATCGGATATTTAGATAGAATCGGCGGATGTCTTTAAAGAATCGGCGTATGTCTGGAAAAATCGGATGTCTTGAAAGAATCGGCGGATGTCTGGAAGGAATCGGATGTCTAGAAAGAATCGTACGTCAAGAAGGAATTGATTGTCTAGTAGCAATCACATGTCTCGAACGAATTCAATGCATAGAAAGAATCGGCAGATTTAAGGATAGAATTGGATGCCCAAAAACAGTCGCATGTCTACACAAAATCGAATCTATAGATAGAATCGGCGGATGTCTAGATAGAATCAGCGGATGTCTAGATAAAATCGGATGTCTAGAACGAATCGGATATTCAGAAAGATTCGGCGGATGTCTGGAAGGAATCGAATGTCTAGAAACAATCTAATGTCTAGAAAGAATCGGATGGCCAGAAAGAATCGGGTGACTAGAAAGAATCGGCTAATGTCTGGAAAGAATCGCGGCATGTCTGGAACTAATCGGCGCATGTCTGGAAAGAGCCGAATGTTTAGAAAGAATCGGATCTCTAGATAGAATCGCATTTCTGGTAAGAATCGGATGTCTAGAAAGAATCGAATGTCTAGAAAGAATCGGATCTCTAGAAATAATGGGATGTCTAGAAAGAATCGGATGGCCAGAAAGAATCGGGTGTCTAGAAAGAATCGGCTAATGTCTGGAAAGAATCGCGGCATGTCTGGAACTAATCGGCGCATGTCTGGAAAGAGCCGAATGTTTAGAAAGAATCGGATCTCTAGATAGAATCGCATTTCTGGTAAGAATCGGATGTCTAGAAAGAATCGAATGTCTAGAAAGAATCGGATCTCTAGAAATGATGGGATGTCTTGAAAGAATCGGCGGATGTCAATGCAGAATCGGATGTCAAGAATGAATAGAATGTATACGTAGAATCGGGGGATGTCTGGAAAGACACGGATTTCTAGAAACAACCTCGTGCCTAGTAAGAATCGAATGTCTAGAGAGAAACAGATGTATAGAAAAGCTTCATGTCTAGAAAGAATCGAATGTTTAGAGAGAAGCGGATGTCTAGAAAGAGTCGGATATTTAGAAAGAATCGGCGGATGTCTTTAAAGAATCGGCGTATGTCTCGAAAGAATCGGATGTCTAGAAAGAATCGAACGTCAAGAAAGAATTGATTGTCTAGAAGCAATCACATGTCTCGAACGATTCCAATGCATAGAAAGAATCGGCAGATTTAAGGATAGAATTGGATGCCCAAAAACAGTCGCATGTCTACAAAAAATCGAATCTATAGATAGAATCGGCGGATGTCTAGATAAAATCGTATGTCTAGAAGGAATCGGATATTCAGAAAGATTCGGCGGATGTCTGGAAGGAATCGAATGTCTAGAAACAATCTTATGTCTAGAAAGAATCGGATGGCCAGAAAGAATCGGGTGACTAGAAAGAATCGGCTAATGTCTGGAAAGAATCGCGGCATGTCTGGAACTAATCGGCGCATGTCTGGAAAGAGTCGAATGTTTAGAAAGAATCGGATCTCTAGATAGAATCGCATTTCTGGTAAGAATCGGGTGTCTAGAAAGAATCGAATGTCTAGAAAGAATCGGATCCCTAGAAATAATGGGATGTCTAGAAAGAATGGGATGCCTTGAAAGAATCGGCGGATGTCAATGCAGAATCGGATGTCTAGAGAGAAACAGATGTCTAGAAAATCTTCATGTCTAGAAAGAATCGAATGTTTAGAGAGAAGCGGATGTCTAGAAAGAGTCGGATATTTAGAAAGAATCGGCGGATGTCTAGAAAGAGTCGGATATTTAGAAAGAATCGGCGGATGTCTTTAAAGAATCGGCGTATGTCTCGAAAGAATCGGATGTCGTGAAAGAATCGGCGGATGTATACAAAGAATCGGATGTCTAGAAAGAATCGAACGTCAAGAAAGAATTGATTGTCTAGAAGCAATCACATGTCTCGAACGATTCCAATGCATAGAAAGAATCGGCAGACTTAAGGATAGAATTGGATGCCCAAAAAGAGTCGCAGTCTACAAAAAATCGAATCTATAGATAGAATCGGCGGATGTCTAGATAGAATCAGCGGATGTCTAGATAAAATCGGATTTCTAGTAAGAATCGGATTTCTGGTAACAATCGGATATTTTGAAAAAATCGGATGTCTAGAACGAATCGGATATTTAGAAAGAATCGGCGGATGTCTGGAAAGAATCGGATGTCTTGAAAGAATCGGCGGGTGTCTGGAAGGAATCGGATGTCTAGAAAGAATCGAACGTCAAAAAGGTAATTGATTGTCTAGAAACAATCACATGTCTCGAAAGAATCCAATGCATAGAAAGAATCGGCGGATTTAAGGATAGAATTGGATGCCCAAAACAGTCGCATGTCTACAAAAAATCGAATCTATAGATAGAATTGGCGGATGTCTAGATAGAATCAGCGGATGTCTAGATAAAATCGGATTTCTAGTAAGAATCGGAAATTTTGAAAAAATCAGATGTCTAGAACGAATCGGATATTCAGAAAGATTCGGCGGATGTCTGGAAGGAATCGAATGTCGAGAAACAATCTAATGTCTAGAAATAATCGGATGGCCAGAAAGAATCGGGTGACTAGAAAGAATCGAAAGTCTAGAAAGTATCGTGTGTCTAGAAAGAATCGGATCTCTAGATAGAATCAGCGTATGTCTAGATAGAATCAGCGAATATCTAGATAAAATCGGATTTCTAGTAAGAATCGGATGTCTTGAAAGAATCGAACGTCAAAAAGGTAATTGATTGTCTAGAAACAATCACATGTCTCGAAAGAATCCAATGCATAGAAAGAATCGGCGGATTTAAGGATAGAATTGGATGCCCAAAACAGTCGCATGTCTACAAAAAATCGAATCTATAGATAGAATTGGCGGATGTCTAGATAGAATCAGCGGATGTCTAGATAAAATCGGATTTCTAGTAAGAATCGGAAATTTTGAAAAAATCAGATGTCTAGAACGAATCGGATATTCAGAAAGATTCCGCGGATGTCTGGAAGGAATCGAATGTCTAGAAACAATCTAATGTCTAGAAAGAATCGGATGGCCAGAAAGAATCGGGTGACTAGAAAGAATCGGCTAATGTCTGGAAAGAATCGCGGCATGTCTGGAACTAATCGGCGCATGTCTGGAAAGAGCCGAATGTTTAGAAAGAATCGGATCTCTAGATAGAATCGCATTTCTGGTAAGAATCGGATGTCTAGAAAGAATCGAATGTCTAGAAAGAATCGGATCTCTAGAAATAATGGGATGTCTAGAAAGAATCGGATGGCCAGAAAGAATCGGGTGTCTAGAAAGAATCGGCTAATGTCTGGAAAGAATCGCGGCATGTCTGGAACTAATCGGCGCATGTCTGGAAAGAGCCGAATGTTTAGAAAGAATCGGATCTCTAGATAGAATCGCATTTCTGGTAAGAATCGGATGTCTAGAAAGAATCGAATGTCTAGAAAGAATCGGATCTCTAGAAATGATGGGATGTCTTGAAAGAATCGGCGGATGTCAATGCAGAATCGGATGTCAAGAATGAATAGAATGTATACGTAGAATCGGGGGATGTCTGGAAAGACACGGATTTCTAGAAACAACCTCGTGCCTAGAAAGAATCGAATGTCTAGAGAGAAACAGATGTATAGAAAAGCTTCATGTCTAGAAAGAATCGAATGTTTAGAGAGAAGCGGATGTCTAGAAAGAGTCGGATATTTAGAAAGAATCGGCGGATGTCTTTAAAGAATCGGCGTATGTCTCGAAAGAATCGGATGTCTAGAAAGAATCGAACGTCAAGAAAGAATTGATTGTCTAGAAGCAATCACATGTCTCGAACGATTCCAATGCATAGAAAGAATCGGCAGATTTAAGGATAGAATTGGATGCCCAAAAACAGTCGCATGTCTACAAAAAATCGAATCTATAGATAGAATCGGCGGATGTCTAGATAAAATCGTATGTCTAGAAGGAATCGGATATTCAGAAAGATTCGGCGGATGTCTGGAAGGAATCGAATGTCTAGAAACAATCTTATGTCTAGAAAGAATCGGATGGCCAGAAAGAATCGGGTGACTAGAAAGAATCGGCTAATGTCTGGAAAGAATCGCGGCATGTCTGGAACTAATCGGCGCATGTCTGGAAAGAGTCGAATGTTTAGAAAGAATCGGATCTCTAGATAGAATCGCATTTCTGGTAAGAATCGGGTGTCTAGAAAGAATCGAATGTCTAGAAAGAATCGGATCCCTAGAAATAATGGGATGTCTAGAAAGAATGGGATGCCTTGAAAGAATCGGCGGATGTCAATGCAGAATCGGATGTCTAGAGAGAAACAGATGTCTAGAAAATCTTCATGTCTAGAAAGAATCGAATGTTTAGAGAGAAGCGGATGTCTAGAAAGAGTCGGATATTTAGAAAGAATCGGCGGATGTCTAGAAAGAGTCGGATATTTAGAAAGAATCGGCGGATGTCTTTAAAGAATCGGCGTATGTCTCGAAAGAATCGGATGTCGTGAAAGAATCGGCGGATGTATACAAAGAATCGGATGTCTAGAAAGAAACGAACGTCAAGAAAGAATTGATTGTCTAGAAGCAATCACATGTCTCGAACGATTCCAATGCATAGAAAGAATCGGCAGACTTAAGGATAGAATTGGATGCCCAAAAAGAGTCGCAGTCTACAAAAAATCGAATCTATAGATAGAATCGGCGGATGTCTAGATAGAATCAGCGGATGTCTAGATAAAATCGGATTTCTAGTAAGAATCGGATTTCTGGTAACAATCGGATATTTTGAAAAAATCGGATGTCTAGAACGAATCGGATATTTAGAAAGAATCGGCGGATGTCTGGAAAGAATCGGATGTCTTGAAAGAATCGGCGGGTGTCTGGAAGGAATCGGATGTCTAGAAAGAATCGAACGTCAAAAAGGTAATTGATTGTCTGGAAACAATCACATGTCTCGAAAGAATCCAATGCATAGAAAGAATCGGCGGATTTAAGGATAGAATTGGATGCCCAAAACAGTCGCATGTCTACAAAAAATCGAATCTATAGATAGAATTGGCGGATGTCTAGATAGAATCAGCGGATGTCTAGATAAAATCGGATTTCTAGTAAGAATCGGAAATTTTGAAAAAATCAGATGTCTAGAACGAATCGGATATTCAGAAAGATTCGGCGGATGTCTGGAAGGAATCGAATGTCGAGAAACAATCTAATGTCTAGAAATAATCGGATGGCCAGAAAGAATCGGGTGACTAGAAAGAATCGAAACTCTAGAAAGTATCGTGTGTCTAGAAAGAATCGGATCTCTTGATAGAATCAGCGTATGTCTAGATAGAATCAGCGAATATCTAGATAAAATCGGATTTCTAGTAAGAATCGGATGTCTTGAACGAATCGGATGTTTTGAAAAAATCGGATGTCTAGAACGAATCGGATATTTAGAAAGAATCGGCAGATGTCTGGAAAGAATCGGATGTCTAGAAAGAATCCGGTGACTAGAAAGAATCGGGTGTCTAGAAAGAATTGTGTGTCCGGAAAGAATCGGCGGATGTCTGTTAACATTCGGCGGACGTCCGGAAAGAATCGGCGGATGTCTGTAAACATTCGGCGCATGTCAGGAAAGAATCGAATGTCTAGAAAGAATCGGATCTCTAGATAGAATCAGCGGATTTCTAGAGAGAATAGGATTCCTAGAGAGAATCGGTTTTCTAGAGAGAATCGGATTTCTAGAGAGAATCGGATTTCTAGAGAGAATCGGATTTCTAGAGAGAATCGGATTTCTAGAGAGAATCGGATTTCTAGAGAGAATCGGATTTCTAGTAAGAATCGGATGTCTAGAACGAATCGGATATTTAGATAGAATCGGCGGATGTCTTGAAAGAATCGGCGGATGTCTAGAAGGAATCGGATGTCTACAAAGAATCGTACGTCAAGAAGCAATTGATTGTCTAGTAGCAATCACATGTCTCGAACAAATTCAATGCATAGAAAGAATCGGCAGATTTAAGGATAGAATTGGATGCCCAAAAACAGTCGCGTGTCTACAAAAAATCGAATCTATAGATAGAATCGGCGGATGTCTAGATAGAATCAGCGGATGTCTAGATAGAATCAGCGGATGTCTAGATAAAATCGGATGTCTAGAACGAATCGGATATTCAGAAAGATACGGCGGATGTCTGGAAGGAATCGGATCTCTAGAAACAATCTAATGTCTAGAAAGAATCGGATGGCCAGAAAGAATCGGGTGACTAAAAAGAATCGGCTAATGTCTGGAAAGAATCGCGGCATGTCTGGAACTAATCGGCGCATGTCTGGAAAGAGTCGAATGTTTAGAAAGAATCGGATCTCTAGATAGAATCGCATTTCTGGTAAGAATCACATGCCTAGAAAGAATCGAATGTCTAGAAAGAATCGGATCTCTAGAAATAATGGGATGTCTAGAAAGAATCGGATGTCTAGAAAGAATGGGATGTCTTGAAAGAATCGGCGGATGTCAATGCAGAATGGGATGTCTTGAAAGCATCGGCGGATGTCAATGCAGAATCGGATGTCAAGAATGAATAGAATGTATACATAGAATCGGGGGATGTCTAAAAATACATGGATTTCTAGAAACAACCTCGTGCCTAGAAAGAATCAAATGTCTAGAGAGAAACAGATGTCTAGAAAAGCTTCATGTCTAGAAAGAATCGAATGTTTAGAGAGAAGCGGATGTCTAGAAAGAGTCGAATGTCCAGAAAGAAACGGATACCTTGAAAGAATCGGATGCCTTGAAAGAATCGGATACCTAGAAAGAATCGGATACCTTGAAAGAATCGGATACCTTGAAAGAATCGGATACCTTGAAAGAATCGGATGCCTTGAAAGAATCGGAAGTCCATGATGAATCGAAAGTCTAGAAAGAATCGAAAGTCTAGAAAGAATCGAAAGTCTAGAAAGAATCGAAAGTCTAGAAAGAATCGAAAGTCTAGAAAGAATCGAAAGTCTAGAAAGAATCGGCGGATGTCTTTAAAGAATCGGCGTATGTCTCGAAAGAATCGGATGTCGTGAAAGAATCGGCGGATGTATACAAAGAATCGGATGTCTAGAAAGAATCGAACGTCAAGAAAGAATTGATTGTCTAGAAGCAATCACATGTCTCGAACGATTCCAATGCATAGAAAGAATCGGCAGACTTAAGGATAGAATTGGATGCCCAAAAAGAGTCGCAGTCTACAAAAAATCGAATCTATAGATAGAATCGGCGGATGTCTAGATAGAATCAGCGGATGTCTAGATAAAATCGGATTTCTAGTAAGAATCGGATTTCTGGTAACAATCGGATATTTTGAAAAAATCGGATGTCTAGAACGAATCGGATATTTAGAAAGAATCGGCGGATGTCTGGAAAGAATCGGATGTCTTGAAAGAATCGGCGGGTGTCTGGAAGGAATCGGATGTCTAGAAAGAATCGAACGTCAAAAAGGAATTGATTGTCTAGAAACAATCACATGTCTCGAAAGAATCCAATGCATAGAAAGAATCGGCGGATTTAAGGATAGAATTGGATGCCCAAAACAGTCGCATGTCTACAAAAAATCGAATCTATAGATAGAATTGGCGGATGTCTAGATAGAATCAGCGGATGTCTAGATAAAATCGGATTTCTAGTAAGAATCGGAAATTTTGAAAAAATCAGATGTCTAGAACGAATCGGATATTCAGAAAGATTCGGCGGATGTCTGGAAGGAATCGAATGTCGAGAAACAATCTAATGTCTAGAAATAATCGGATGGCCAGAAAGAATCGGGTGACTAGAAAGAATCGAAAGTCTAGAAAGTATCGTGTGTCTAGAAAGAATCGGATCTCTAGATAGAATCAGCGTATGTCTAGATAGAATCAGCGAATATCTAGATAAAATCGGATTTCTAGTAAGAATCGGATGTCTTGAACGAAT
This sequence comes from Sinella curviseta, assembly GCA_004115045.4. Classification (NCBI taxonomy): domain Eukaryota; kingdom Metazoa; phylum Arthropoda; class Collembola; order Entomobryomorpha; family Entomobryidae; genus Sinella; species Sinella curviseta. The sequence continues at coordinate 2,625,193 of CM023200.3, read as the reverse complement.
CGGATGTTTTGAAAAAATCGGATGTCTAGAACGAATCGGATATTTAGAAAGAATCGGCAGATGTCTGGAAAGAATCGGATGTCTAGAAAGAATCGGGTGACTAGAAAGAATCGGGTGTCTAGAAAGAATCGTGTGTCCGGAAAGAATCGGCGGATGTCTGTTAACAATCGGCGGACGTCCGGAAAGAATCGGCGGATGTCTGTAAACATTCGGCGCATGTCAGGAAAGAATCGAATATCTAGAAAGAATCGGATCTCTAGATAGAATCAGCGGATTTCTAGAGAGAATAGGATTCCTAGAGAGAATCGGTTTTCTAGAGAGAATCGGATTTCTAGAGAGAATCGGATTTCTAGAGAGAATCGGATTTCTAGAGAGAATCGGATTTCTAGAGAGAATCGGATTTCTAGAGAGAATCGGATTTCTAGAGAGAATCGGATTTCTAGTAAGAATCGGATGTCTAGAACGAATCGGATATTTAGATAGAATCGGCGGATGTCTTTAAAGAATCGGCGTATGTCTGGAAAGAATCGGATGTCTTGAAAGAATCGGCGGATGTCTAGAAGGAATCGGATGTCTACAAAGAATCGTACGTCAAGAAGCAATTGATTGTCTAGTAGCAATCACATGTCTCGAACAAATTCAATGCATAGAAAGAATCGGCAGATTTAAGGATAGAATTGGATGCCCAAAAACAGTCGCGTGTCTACAAAAAATCGAATCTATAGATAGAATCGGCGGATGTCTAGATAGAATCAGCGGATGTCTAGATAGAATCAGCGGATGTCTAGATAAAATCGGATGTCTAGAACGAATCGGATATTCAGAAAGATACGGCGGATGTCTGGAAGGAATCGGATCTCTAGAAACAATCTAATGTCTAGAAAGAATCGGATGGCCAGAAAGAATCGGGTGACTAAAAAGAATCGGCTAATGTCTGGAAAGAATCGCGGCATGTCTGGAACTAATCGGCGCATGTCTGGAAAGAGTCGAATGTTTAGAAAGAATCGGATCTCTAGATAGAATCGCATTTCTGGTAAGAATCAGATGCCTAGAAAGAATCGAATGTCTAGAAAGAATCGGATCTCTAGAAATAATGGGATGTCTAGAAAGAATCGGATGTCTAGAAAGATTCGGCGGATGTCAATGCAGAATGGGATGTCTTGAAAGCATCGGCGGATGTCAATGCAGAATCGGATGTCAAGAATGAATAGAATGTATACATAGAATCGGGGGATGTCTGGAAATACATGGATTTCTAGAAACAACCTCGTGCCTAGAAAGAGTCAAATGTCTAGAGAGAAACAGATGTCTAGAAAAGCTTCATGTCTAGAAAGAATCGAATGTTTAGAGAGAAGCGGATGTCTAGAAAGAGTCGAATGTCCAGAAAGAATCGGATACCTTGAAAGAATCGGATGCCTTGAAAGAATCGGATACCTAGAAAGAATCGGATACCTTGAAAGAATCGGATACCTTGAAAGAATCGGATACCTTGAAAGAATCGGATGCCTTGAAAAATCGGAAGTCCATGATGAATCGAAAGTCTAGAAAGAATCGAAAGTCTAGAAAGAATCGAAAGTCTAGAAAGAATTGAAAGTCTAGAAAGAATCGAAAGTCTAGAAAGAATCGAAAGTCTAGAAAGAATCGAAAGTCTAGAAAGAATCGAAAGTCTAGAAAGAATCGAAAGTCTAGAAAGAATCGAAAGTCTAGAAAGAATCGAAAGTCTAGAAAGAATCGAAAGTCTAGAAAGAATCGAAAGTCTAGAAAGAATCGAAAGTCTAGAAAGAATCGAAAGTCTAGAAAGAATCGAAAGTCTAGAAAGAATCGAAAGTCTAGAAAGAATCGAAAGTCTAGAAAGAATCGAAAGTCTAGAAAGAATCGAAAGTCTAGAAAGCATCGGATGTCTTGAACGTGTCGACGGATGTCTAGAAAATGTCGGATGTCTAGAAAAAATCGGCGGATGTCTGGGAAGAATCGGCGAATGTCTGGAAAGAATCGGATGTCTAGAAAGATTCTGATGTCAAGAAAGAATCCGATGTCTAGGAAGAATCGGGTGTCTAGAAATAGTCCCATGTCTAGAAAGAATCGAATGTCTAGAAAGAGTCTAGTACAGTTAGTCGCATAATTCGAGAGACGCAAGACTTAAACCCTGTGTTAAACTGCACTTTTGAAAAGTTTCTCAAAAATTTAGGGATGAACGAAAATTTATAATTCTTGGAGGTCGAAGCATTCAAATGTGGAGAAATTGGTCAAATCAACCTTCGTGAAAAAAATTCGTTTCATAGTTTCAGATCTTAGAATATTTGAAAAAAGTCATGTCCGCGGTGTCCGCTGACTTTTGCGATTCTTCTAAGGGTATCCAGAAACAGTCGGGATTCTCTAGAGAATCGGGACTGGTTTGCGTCAAGAATCGTGCAATTGTAATGTGCCAAGTGCAATTTTTCATCAACTTGATTGTAAATAAATCTTTAACATTTGTGGGTTACGTATTTAGCTCTTTATATGTTATCAATTAGAGTCGGGCACCTTTATCCGTGTACCATATAGTAGCCGGTACAGTTTTAACATTGTCAGGTTTCCGGGTTACCTCTGGTACCCTTCATAAAAAATGTCAAGGCTGTGTATTTTTTTATGTCAGATCATGCTGCGTTTTCTGCGTTGATGCAAATGAACGTTGAATTTGGACTAATATTTGACTAGATTTGTTATTTGACAGATTGGACATCATAATATGCAAAATGCACTTTCGTCAGGTTTGTGTCTGTTTTTAGTTCAAATTTTAAGTTCTCTGTCATCTAAAGCATGTATTGGACAGAAATATGTATACTATGGGTACCCGCGTGCCCCCAGGCGGGTACTGGCAGGTATGCTATGATCAAATGAGTCGGGTGCAGTTTTGGACGCAATGCCAGTGTCTAGTATCAATTACTAAGCATGTATACTATTACCGCTTTCTAGAAGGACCAGGTTCCCGTTAGATATTGGGCAGCTTTATCATCTTGTACCACCCCCACATTTGCTTCCGCTCCGTATTGTGCTCAATATATTCTTATATATTTTTCGTTTTGTCAAATTTCTTCTCTCCGCTCTGGAGCGACCTACGAATTGTAGGGTTTTGTATATGGAAATTCAAAATAAGAGCATAGTGTCACCGATATATGGACTAGACTGTTGTATTACATATATTATATCACTATTGAGTAATTTTTGCGCTTTTTTAGAATTTGAAAATAAATAAAGAAATGTATATACCTTTCATTAAATACATCGCACAGATTTTGGGAATTAATATGGTGAATACAGAGACATATATTCAATGATTAAATTTATTTAAGAAGCTACCACGTGATGTTTTACATTTGAACGAGACCTGATAGAACATATTATTTATAACATTTGTTGTAATTTGTGTATTGGATATAATTCATTTAGTGAAAGATATTCCTATAACGAAGAGAAATGTACACCGTCAGGAAACATAGGAGTCGTTAAACATTTTTTACTTAACTCTTTCTAAAGCAATGTTGGAACACAGTATTCAAAAGATATATGTGTACCACTGAGCGATAACCGCGCTTCCTTGCAACAGTAGGAAGCCATCAGTTAGGATCCAGTGTAGGACTGCACCAGTAAAGTATTTTTAGATTCCCTCAACATGACGCTAATATACAATTTTGGAAGACTAACTACAATGATTAATGGCAGCTGATCATGTTTGGACCATGTGTTGCAATATTCTGATTTGCATTTTCTCAGATTGATTTTTAAAATTCGACCCCTGTCACCTTAGGGTTCAAACATCACATATATGTCGTTAATCATTGTAGTTGACCTTCTTGAACTGTGTTTTAACTTCCTATTGATTGAATCTAAAAACAGGCTACGGGTGGTGAAGTCCTATCCTGGAAGTTAAGTGATGGTTTCCAACTTTTGCAAGGAACGGCTGTTATCTTACGGTGATCGCACGGTGGCGCACATATTAGCAAGTTATTACTGACGATAATCACATACTTTCAAACAAATCGATAAAGGATAGTGCCAAATACATCAATTAGCCCAATTATTTTTAAATAGCTGTCTGTTGACCTTTCGGTCGATCGTCGGAATCTGTATTCGGTCATCATGATGGTGTTTTGTGTCAGCTTCTAACATTTTCTAGGGTCCCAAACCCATTTTCAACATCAAAATAGAAAAACATAACGCTGAAGTGAATTAACGGGCAACCTCGAAATACACTGAAAACTGGCATTTTCATGGGTTTGATCGTTTTGCTCCATCACTGTTAGCCATACCTAGCCCTTTTATACCTGAAGTGTAGCTAACTGATTTGTTATAATATTCCTATGCTGATTTATGTGTGTATAAGCCAGGATCTTAAACGTTTTCTACTTGATTCGCAAAGTTATTTCGCATGAACCACATGATTTCTTTCCAAATTGAGAAAACTAGTGTGAGTTATGGACACATGTGGGCCCAATGCAATATTTCACTGTTATAAAGTATTTCCTAGATACATTTTTGATATGTATTTTCAACAGTGACGTGGCAAAGTGCTCAAGCACTAGAACATACCCGTTTCACTATATTTCGCGGTTCCCTGTAAAGTCTTTGCCGCGCAGGTTGACGCCATTTTGGTGTTAAGAATGAGATATATGACCCCAGACAACGTTGGAAACTGACCGAAAGTCCATAAGATTGACCATACACTTGATTCCGAGTGACGCAATTTCTGGAACAATCTTGGGCAAATTGCTGTCATTCCTAATATCCTGGTTGCCATAGTTTGATAATTCGCGGACAACATATATATTAGCATTCAAAAATACTGCGGGAATTCTGGCTTCCTATCTCTGATTTGGCATGAAGTATGCAAAAAATATTGATAGACCCCTATGTCTCCTGTCAGACCGTATAGTTCTGCTGTGAGAAAAAATCAGCCGCTGTTTAAATATTTTCTTGTACTCATAAAACTAATGTGCTTTCCGATCGTCTGGGTCAACAACAAGCGCCGGACCATTAACTTCCTTGTTGTCCCATGTTCCATTTGCTGGTTTGCAAGATAGTATAAATGACCCGCCAATGTCTTCTTCTTCAATGTGCAAGTTATCCCCCACTTTCTTAACGCCATCAACCGGAAATGTTACTTTAAACCCTGTTCGGTTCGTTCCCGGTACCTTGATAATGTCTACTGGATTGTCGAGACGTCTCGCCTTTAGGACACTTTTGGTTGCGTTGAACGGAAATTCCGATTCCATCATCGTGTAGTTGCTTTTAGCAGCATTATAATGGAGCAGCTTTTCGATACGGAATAACACGAAGTAAACATCGGCCATCACAGTCCCATTTTGTGACATAATTATACGCCACGTCGCTTTCACGGTTGTGTGCTTTCTGACGCATATTGTTTTATGAGCAACTATTTTCAATAATTCAGAATTTGTTACTGTATTTGTTGTACTATTCTCTTTTGTGTTAACGTATTCGTAGTTGGCACCGAATATTTTCATGAATTTCAGGCCAATATTTAGTTTCATAATCTGAGCTTCCACTGCAGTATTAGAAATTACATTCTCACTAAAGAAGGAATATTCGTCTTGGAAGGACACAACCATATCGGTTTCGAATCGGTTTACAATGAACGCGTGGGAGACAGATGTATAATTTCCTTCAACGGTGCTATTTAATAAATCGTAGTGATTGAACCTTAATGTAAAAAGTTCCTCCGTCCAAAACAAAAATAATCCAAGGGTCGGGTCCCCAGGCACAACCGACAATAATTCCGGAGTTAGTTCGGATAATGTCATGTAGGAACCGGATTTCGTTTGGATTGCACAGACGCTATGGTACGTTTCAAAAGTCTGTCTTTCAAAAATTCTAAAAAGTGTATCATCGTCTAAACTTGGGTGAAGGTCATTATTAAAAATTAGAACAAACTTATTTTCTTCACGATTTAACGACACAATAAAGTTGGGATTGGTGGAACTTCTTATAATATAATGACGACCGGTTTTTTGAAGCACAAATGTTTGCCTTCCCTCTTCGTGGCTTTCAGCATTTTTCAAAAGACAGACAAGGTTACGATCAAACGTTGCATGCAATGAACATTTCTGCGTGACATAGTCGGTGATTTCGTAATCTCGGCTTGTGAATATTCTGGAACGTTTCACTCTTGTAACATTCATCATGTTATAAACTGATTCATTGTCTTCCTGCACAGGTTCCAATTGATCGGCGGAACGGCCGACAACTTTCTGAAGAGGTCGAAGCTTTCTTGTTTCGACACTAGAATATTAATTTATTTCACAAATTCAATTAATTTGTATTCACACATATAATGCCATATGCACAGCTGATTGATTCAAACCGATTGGCTAACTATTCGTCACTGCACGTGATAATTCCAATTTAGTGATAATGTTTTAACTATACTCGCGGAGATATGATATTCATAAGATATTGTATGATCTTCGGCAATAAAGACTATCATTTGTGATTTGGTATATATATGTATATTTGTTATATGCAAATGCAATATCCGCTGCATATTTGTAACTCCTGTCTGGATTGTTTCATTGTGGACATTTCATGTTGTGTGTTTAAACATATTTCATAAACGTTCACTCATGAAATAGCATTCGGTATTCACTTAACATTTGCTGGTATGGGATTCAACTACCATACTGCGAACTAGTGGCAAGTAAAACAAACATACATACACTATGCATGGTTTGACCTGGTATTGTCCTAATCAATACCGCTATTCCTTCCCTAATTTTACAAGGTACTATATCAACAATTTGTAAATTGTATATTATTATTCCGGTTACATTTCATTGACTCTTACATTTCGACATCTTGATATTCCACAGCCCATTCCATATCTTCCAAATGGCTGCGATGAAAAGTTTCAAATAGTGTTGATTTTGTACATATCAAATCCACGGGTTCATACAGACTCCCAATACCGTTCCAGAACAAAATCTGGGAATAAATAGATAGGTAAATGCTTACCGTTACCATTCAAGACAATATGCATAAATGTACCACAAACATTATATTATAATGCCCCGGCTCGATACGATACAATGGATCATTCTCTAAATTTAAATACTACCTATATTTATTGTTACGTGTTCCAGAAAACAAAGTGATCAGACACAACGACCAGATTCCATAATATCACATGGAATCATTCATTTAAATAATAAAATGTGCTTTATGAAAAACTTCGAGGCGCGTTACATATCGGCTTGTCAAAAGTGCACTATTCGGATGTACGCCAACAACCCCTATGTTGAATATTCCCATTTTCGAATTATCCTACCCAATAATATCTTCGAAAACTTGTAGCCTCAATATTTGTAAGTGGTTTCATCAGATGCCCGACTTACACTTAATAATCACCTATAAATATAGTATTAGCCAAAGTTCTCCTCACAATGGGAGGGTCCAGGGTGGTGGACAAGACATTTAGAATTTAGGGAATTGTTAGTGGTGAAACATGCGGCGAAAACAATGGCACTCTTGGATTTTGATAATAAGTTTGTACCTATAGTCATTTATATGGGTGCTGATGGGACAATCAAGCATATACTGTAGGCTATAAATCTCGAAGTGAGAAATTATTTTTATGGCAGAATTTCAAAATTGTGTCTAACTTAGGAATGCCTGACTGAAAGCAAACTCAAAGGATTATATCTAAAGGTACAGGCAAATGGGAAGTAAGATGTGGATGCTTTCTCTATTCCAGATTTACAGCTTCCAATGTATGTTTGATTTGTCCGTTAGCACTCATATAAATGGCTATAGGTCCAAACCACTTCACATTTATCAAAATCCAAGAGTTCCATTGTTTTCGCTGCATATTTATACCCCTAACAAGTTCGGAAATTAAAAATGTTTCGTCCACCACCCTGGAACTTCCCATTGTCAGGTGGAAAGGATTCCTCCCGAATATTCCTGCCGCACACTTCGTGTCAGGTGTATTGTTGGAGAGAAATTGCTTTCTGTTACCTGAACCATGGTCGAGTCAACACTCTAATCTAGCCCAGACATTGTTGGTTGGTTCAATGTAATCTAACCCTCTAGGCTCACGATGACCGTCACAATTTGCCTTAAGTCGCCTCTTCGTCTTCTCATGACGTTGACTAGACTCGCGGTTCACAAGTCAACATTTTTTGGTAGCAAGCTGTTTCCACTGGTTATATTGATCACGATCATGCTTAAAATAAAACCATTTGCTCCTCGGAATATTATCGGCCCTGCTCTACAATTCATAATTACGTTGGTGGCAGCAGCATTCTATTTAAAATAGATTTTTCTGCAGTATCATCCATCCGGTTACTTTAAAATTTGACGGTTTATAGGCATCAAATGTCTTTGTATAATCATCCAAGTTTTTAATAACTTTGGATATCCAGACTGCGTTCCATCTTCGCGTGTCGCCGTCTCTGTGTCACATGAGTAACTATAATCGAATCTGATCTTCAGATAACTTGTTCAGCAAACATGCTTTCCACCGTCACTGCATCAGTATATTTTTTTGTAGTATTCCATAACAACTAGTACCTTTGTTATACTAGAACAAATCCATAGCTAGGTTCCAGCTAGGTCGTGTCAGCAAACCTGTTGCCTTCATTGGTAGATATATGTTGCTGGACACTGTGGTATATATTATGCGTTCTCTGATCAATTGTTCGATATCGCGCATAAGGAGGTTGTAACCTATAGGACTACGGGCTCACAGTCACAAGTGTTGTGTGTGAGGATTCCTACGCATTCAATGATTTTGAAATTACAAAAGACCCTGTCATTTGAAGTGCATGTTTTGAAGCAGCTTCGTCCTGAACCGCAAGAATTTCGCAACCGAATAGTATGCAAAACAGTTACATTTTACACAGCAAACCCCCATTTTCGTACGCCAATATTTTGTTAAAATTAAACCCTTATTTTTTCACTTTTTTTAGTTTGCTAAACTTTTGATTGAAGATCGGTAATCAGGATTTTACGCAATTGTGACCACCATGATGCGCCATTATGTGCGACAACCAGTAAGTCGCTGACTCACCCAACAATAGAGGCTGTGTTTGGAACTGGATACATCACATCATTTTAAATTGCATGTGCAGTAATACTTGGAAAACGATATTTAAAAAAAGGTGCCTTCACCAATGGTGCTTGAATGTTTTGAACCGAGGAAATTATAATTGATCATATTACCAGCTCTAACTCTAGACAGCAAATGGATACTACCAGGCGGGATATGTCGTTCTAAAACCCAGACATTCGTCTTTCGATTGATATGTCCATCTTAAGATTTGAGGAAGTACCCCTTGCTTTATTGTCATTCAAGGTTGTTTCACTACTTCTGATAATCCCTTCCTACATATATTCATTGATGTTTCGTCGCCTCGACACTCGCAAGAATTGCAGCACGATAATGGGTCCGCAGCGTCATGGTGCTGGCCACGACGGTATTGTGGTGGACAAGTTGTGTTTATTGGTATTACTCCTCGGCTGAAACGGTATTAATCTTTAAATTTTATAGGAAGATGTGAGTCGGAGGGCTACATTCATAACGAACAAAACTGGTTTATATTAAGATATTATTGAAGGCATTCGCATCTTCATGTGATTCCACGCACCTCTAATCCAAAGTGAGCTAATTTTTTCAACGTTCGTCAGCGCTAGCAAACACTTTTCTCTGAAGACGTCTCAGCGGAAAGAAGTATTCGTAGAGGAAATAAATGCATTGTCTTCAGTTGTAGGAAATAGGGAACGCGGTTCAATTGTCTCGCTACTTTTATAAATCCCAGAAGGTAAATTAAAGTGTTTCAATCTTTACTATGTAGAATTGACATAGACGGAGTCACTACTAACCTAATTGTGTCCATGACCAGAGCATCATAACGGCATGCAGGTCTTGAGGCTTGCGGACTACGAGTGATTCGTATGGCGGAGTTATTTTAAAGATAAAAAATTCAAATCTTTTGAGGACAAAACCAGATTCGTTTATAATAGAAACCCCACCATTATTTATAGGTTGGTGGATCATGGGAACCACAACTTTGGAAACCGATGACAAGATTCTTATGTATGTGAAAATGTTCTAACATATCGATGCCTTTGTGGTCCTCTTGCCTTATGTGCAAAAAAACCGGAAAACCTTTTTAAAAGAAACATACTGAATGCTTTGGCGGGATCTCAGCTAAAATCTGCACTATGTCTTACCTAATCTTGGGTACGCAGAGTTTGGTCTTGTAAATTCCAAAATAATACAGCTGACGCAACTCCCTGACTCCACACTTACACATTGGCATCATTGATGAACCCTATGTTTCATGGAGTTGCTATCCCAAACAAAATTGTAGTAATATTTCATTACATATGTTTGATGATATCAATGCTCAGGAAGATGTTTGCTCCGTTTAGGTCTGTCGGCGTAGCAGTTACCGTATCTGCAAAGTCGAGCAACGCTTTCTTGAAGCCGTTTGTTATCCAAGGACATCCTTACTATATTTTCGGTTCTTCCGAAATGGAACCCGTACATTTTCGCTCAACATGTACACGGTTGCTCCCGACTGATTTCCATTTATTTAAATAGTCAAATTATAAAAGTGTTCTTCTTCTTATAAGTGTGATACGTCGGAACATGATCAGTTTTGTAGTCACTAATATACGTACCTGTTATTTACTTTGGTTATATCTCGAAGAATCGATTTTATTTTCATTGTCATGGTCACTTGAACATAGTTCCGTAAAAAGCGTAATAACCTCGTTAATGCAGTATGGGCCCCTGAGGTTCAAAAAAGAGTTATGTCCGATCCGATAGATTTCAGTGAGTTGAACAAAAGTGTCAATGGCTCCAAGACGGTATTTCACTTGCTGAGGTCACTTTTGGACAGTCGAAGTTATAAGTTATTTAATTAGCATGTCAATTCGTACACGTTCTCGGCGTTATAGTGTCGTACTGAATGCATTTAAGAGTTCACTATTTCAGGTGTTTTACTAGTAATACAAATATAATGGCATTCCTGATTCTTCAAAGGCCCCAGTTTTTATATACGAGGTAGGCGCCAGTTGTGTTACCAAATATGAATTAACTAATCTTTGTCAGGAATTGAATGGAACAAAGGGCAATTTCTATGTAACTCATGCGTACTACATTGAAATACACTGCTGTTTATACAGTTCAGTGACCATGCCATAGCAGTTACTCACACACATATCTAACTAATACTTCGAGACACGGGGTTATAGTGGAATATGTTTATTTATTTAGCCAAGCTTTCGACAAATATTTATCTAGATATATTTCCTTGTTCATGAGAAATGGTGATTTTATCACGATTGTCAAAATGAGGTATCAGCAAATCAGTGAACAAGATAAATTAATTTCATAGTTTTGAATGTATCAAACATTGTTATGTGTAATTGGGCTAGGACATACACATGCCTTCTTTAAATACATACTACGTGATTTTTACAACAATTGATCAACCCAGCGTCGGTCCGTGCGTCTGGAGACAAATGCGTTGACTACGTGCAACTTTGACCAGATTATGGTCGATATATACATACAACCAGGTGAACATTTATCAAGTGTGTTTATTTTATTCATACGAATGTTTATTCATTCATCCTGTTATTCCTAACTATTATATTCAGCAGTCAGTAGCTTGCATTTGTGCACACGGAAAGACTTGTGAAGAGGGTGTGTAGGTTTGGTGGCTGGTCTTCCGTATGGTGCGTTCATGCCGTGCCCGATTCCAGCGCCTGAAAATCGGGGAAACCTGAGACTCCCAATCCTGACCAAACCGTTAATATTTTTGCGACAATTCACATTTGCTTTTTACCCAGTTGTACGTATGCATCGACAATAATATCGTCAAATTTCCACTTACCGACCGCATTGGTTTCCAGGTTCGTGGACTGCCGCTGGGTTAATCACTTATTGTCAAGATCACGTAGAATTTCTTTAAAGAAGGCATGTGGAAGTTTCAGCCTAATTACATATTAATAAATATGATACATGTGCTAAGATAAGAAATTAATTCAGTTTGTTCACTGGTTTCCTGACACCTCAAATCGAACAATCCCGATACAGTCGGCACAGTTCATCAACACGGTGATGGATCCAGACAAACATTTGTCTGAGTAACTTCTATCAGATGGTCACAGAAGTATGTAAACAGCGTACTTCAATCAGTTATGTCTGATTGTGAGTTGAACGAAACTTGCCCTTTATTGACTTTATTTCCTGACTGAGCTAAAATAACAATCATGCAATACACGCAAATTTGTTCCATACCAACTTATCCGTATTCCTGGCCTCTGCAATCATTATTAGATGGGCAGTCGTTTGTGGGATTAATCTGTATAGTTGTAAATCCAACGTTTTCTCCGACACAAAGTCTACAGTAAAGACTCCTGATATGAGAGCTGTGTATCAAGAATATATGTCAACTGATTAGAGTAACATTTATATCACATTTCTTCTGTACCATCGACGCTCTTCGGTTACATTTAGCCACGATACACATGCATCGATAAAACGTTCACATTAAAACAAAGTAGACTGTGCAACTGTAATTTGGAACACGTAGAAAACATGTCAGTGGAAACATGACTCAAGTGCAAGTGATGTAAATCTGAATATGAATTAAATGAATATTGGGACATCCTGGCATGTTAAAACTTTCAGATAGATAATTAAACTCCCTTCAAAATGAAAATACCACACACAACCAATTTAATATTCGCATCATAACGTCACAAAAATTAATTTAATGATTATTAAGCAAATACGTGATCTAATAGTTCAATAGTCGAACTGATAATGATGACTGCGTTGCCACTAAGCCAAATTTGGATAATTTCGCATGGTCGAAGGAATATGATACGAATAATAAGCACCTAACTCGAAATTGAGTATTGTACATGGAGACAGTTTCGTAAAAGTATGCATTTTGCCAGTGACTCTTCTTTGAAATCTACATGTCTGTCACTTGTGTCAGTCGCAATTGTAGTTACAGAATCTAAATGCAACTAGTGCAGAATTTTGGTTATTCTGATGCACCTGGTAGGCTGTGGTCGGAATGTACGTTCGTGGTTTCTGTTGTAGTAGAATCATTAAATTATTTGATATAAACTGGGCTCCTTGAAAATGCGATAGTTTTCAAGAGGATTTAAACATGTCAATTTGAAGCTCAGGTCAGTTGGGTAAAAATTAGATCACCTGTAATTATCGGAGTGCAAGATTGATGCCTGACGTGATATAATGAACTGCAGCAACTGCTCGCAGCTATAATAAACCCGGAGTAACACAAACAACACCATCAACAGGAACTCAATACAGATATCTACCAGTCGCTCATATTGGCAAATAAATTGTAAAGAAGGGCTTCAAGGGAAATGGAAATATATTGAGAGTGCCATCCATTCAAATTCTTAATTCCTAAATTACATGACCGGTCATCTCATAACATGGATATTTTACAGTGCGCTGTGACATTATAAGACCTCCCAACATTTTAGCGACCAACGTATTCTTGGAGACAACCGTTTTCCGAAGTACGATGAAAAGACATACAGTCCTTAGTGTTTTGCGACAGTACCACCATATGACACTGTCAAGTAAAACATACATTTTTGTCTCGAGAGCAAAATCGTCATGAAAAGAGCCGGTTGTTCTGCCTGACCTTTCGTTTATTCATCCACCTATACTATTGATCAATTGTGCTGCATCATCACCACAGAATCCCCACAGAATGACAGACTTACAATACGCAATACGCAACTCGACATCACCAACTAGTACATTAAATATACCTATCTACCAAACAGTAAAATAGGGCACTCATTTAATTAGTTTAGCGTCCCTAGCAGATAAGTTTTAGGAATTCTATGAAAGTCGTTTGTTCTATCGTCTGTTCATCCTTACAAAGCATTTCACAATTTATATACTGCAGCCAACCAGATACGTGAGGGCTAAATAGGGGCTAACGTTAAGGGGGCTAAATAGGGGCTAACGTTAAGGGGGCTAAATAGGGGCTAACGTTACGGGGGCTAAATAGGGGCTAACGTTAAGGGGGCTAAATAGGGGCTAACGTTAAGGGGGCTAAATAGTGATGGGCGCAATTTTTGGTCAAAATGAACTTTTTGGTGATTGGCCGTCGTTTCAATAAACAAACCCAGACTGATATGTTGACATGCGCAGTAGTTAGAGCGTCTCCTTGGCTTCAAAACAGATGGTCACACGTACCCACATATGATCAACTGCATGAGATATGGATTACCAAATTCCTAATAAATTGTAAACCGAAATGTCGACAATGTTGTTCCTTTGATGTCTCGGTCAAATTGGAATATTTTCGGATGCGGTTTTCTGCATTAGAAAGAGCTTATTCTGGAGTACTTGATACACGATTTGCGTTGAAATATCATACGGTTTTACTACTGCTAAAAATTACAACATTTGCTAAATAATTAAAAATATAGAGTCCTGGCGATTTTACTCATATGTAAAACCATCATATGTCGACTAAAATACCACCAAAGACACATCAACTCCTCCTTGCTGAGACTGCAAAACCTTGACCAAGTAGCCGTGATTTCATGGGAAGCATTACAAGCCAAAGGCACTAACCACGGCTATTTCCAAATATCTGGCCGCACCACTACAGTAGCGTACATGGAGCACTGTACATCGAAATGTGACAGTTTGTCATCATATCCTACCGATTTATGCATATTAGTTCAAAATTCCTCGATACTCGTTTTTTTCGTTGCCAACGGCCAAAAAATGTTGCTCAGCTTCCAGTATCTCATAGTGGATACCTCTCTGGTGCCACCGCAATGACGACATAAGTATATATTTATAAATTTAAATACTATGAGAGAAAGATATGAACGTTTTGCAATTAGTCGCTCGCAACATTTGCTAGTGTCATTTAAATGATATCATAAAAGATTGTTTGACTAAAGAGTCGCTAGAAAAGAGTCTGGAAATCCCGAGGTTTCGACATACCTCCAGTGTAATTTTAATTCATAGTACAGTAGCAATTAGTACAGTAATTATTGGATTTAGAAATCAGTTACAAGTGGCTCTTGATTATTTAAACCGATTCTTTGAGTATGAGAGATTATCAATGATCAAATATCATGAACTGCTACTTATTTTACAGTCTTCATTTATGCCCATTTTATACAGGATTGCTGATACAATTTGCGATGGTTAACAAAGTCAAAAAAACTAGGCTGAATAACCGTTACGAAAGTCCAACAATCTGAATGTACGGAAAATTGAAGTATTAGTATGAACCTACTCTGGGGAGCATGCTAGTAATGCAACGATGTAAGTATGTAAGTAAGTAATGATACTCTGCTGAATACTAATGACAAATATCTTTATTTTACGTATTTTTGTGAGCCTGAACTCACCATTCATCCAGCGCATGAGGTGCAGTATCTCATGACCAAGTATACAACCTAACCTAACCAAGTATACAACCGCTCAACATCTCTACTTGCATCTACACTCATTGTAGCTCCGTGACAACTGCTGCACGTTGTCACCCATCATGCGGATCGTATTTGGTTAGCATGTGTACCTGTACAATCGAGTACCGCAACCAGAAAACCATTCACTTTCTTCTCAAGTGTTGTCGTGAATGCCCGTTAATATAATATACCAATCAACTTCTGCTACAGTAGATAATACGAAGCAAGAAAGATTCAACCAAAACGACATTATCGTTGGTTCACACTTTAGTTCATGTTTTTTGCTAAAACCCCTCATACGGCGATTAATATAAATTCTCCGTATTGTACGTTATTACTTGTGCCGTAGCCTATGCATCTCCCGCCAGCTAATAATCCGGCCACGCTACCAACGGCCGCAATAGTCGCCACCGCCTCCATCAGTTCCTCCATACCAGCTTGAATCCAGAAGGCAAATACTTGGTTCATACTACTGCCATATGGTTGTCTAAAAACAAACATAAATGTAACTCCAATTGCCGCAAGTCTGGTTTTTCAGGTTTACTGATCATTATACTTTCAGTAAAACCAGAAATCTATAACTAAAATCCTAATGATGTCAATGAAACCTTAATATTTATATTGTAAAGCTTGCTGACAAATTAGTTGCGGACAATTTTTGGCTGACCGAACTCACTTTTGCCTTGCCCTCTGAGCAACACACCACCACAGCTAACTGTACTATACTACTTTCAACTTGAGCTGTTTAGCTCACGCGTTCACAGCACATGAGCAGCACAAGTGAAATAGAACAAGCATGCGCCATCTACGTGCTGGAAGCCGCACCCATGTATCAACTATGGCATTTGTACATCTTACTGTTTACAACATCACATAAAATGAAACAGTAAATTTTTGCGTTTAAGCTAACCAGCTGCTAGCCAAAGTTATGTTATCACTTCTTCCGTCCAATTCCACTAAATCTCATATAGCTATTAATGCAATATAATATATAATATCAATTCACATTAAGAAACCAGAAGCTGCAATAAAGTAAACAAACAACCGGCGTAATTTTGTAATAATAACTTAATGACCAAGAAAAGTAAGTCGTTGTCACTAATTAATTAAATACTGCAGAATGTTCATATTCAAATACAACCTAAATGTATTTTTTCGGACATCTGGAGTGGAACAGAAAGAATCCTCTGAGCGTGTCCAGTGCTCTGAATCATCATTACTGTTTTAATAGTGGTAGATACAAATTATCTACAATTAATTAAATTACTTAAAAATATGGAATGTCTACCGATTTTAAGTTTAATTATTTTTCGTGCAGGCTGGCTTTTCGCAATATGAGCAGCATAAATAATATCATTAGTAAGAGCGTAATTACTTTGTGACCGGTGCGTCGAGCTAATGGAATTTTCATTATTATTATGACTAGCGATTCTTGCGGTCGATTCACAAAACTAATCCGTAGAACAGTTAAAGTAGTTTACTGCTGCAGAGTTGTCATTCGAAACACCTTTTAATTGATCATGGCTTGATGCCGGTCTTCAAAAGCACATGAAATACTACTTTCTGACAACAGATGGGGTGACGGTCGCAAAAGAAACTAACAATGCAACTAATAATGTTCGATACTTGACGTTAATAAATAAAGTAACCCTATAAATATTTAAATACTGCAGACTGCTCATTGCTACACATTTTAGTTGTAATGTCTCCGCCATGGGGTACAAGTGGACCAGGGAATAATCTGCCATATAGTGTTTGCTTAATGGCAATAATTAATTAAATACTACACAATGTTTATATTGTCAATACATAATTATTATCATTATAATTTTATGCCCTATCACTAATCAAGTTGAAAATTCAGCAAACCTCATTTCCCAGGATTTATTGCGTTCAATAACGCATCGAAAGAAATTAACGATTAGTTAAATTACATTCAGATTCTGATACATGATTACAGGCTGGTCATATTTAATCACCTTATCAAATTCACAGATCATTTTGCAATAAAGCGGTCTTCATGTAAGATTAAAAGTCAACTTGGTCATTCTTATTTTGCTCTGCGCATTTTGGAATGTATTCCTTTTAGTTTTCGCTTTCGATATTTTGCAGTCGTTTTACCGGGGCCTTTTTAAATTTTTATAAAAACTCAAATCGTAGTTTGGATGTTTATACTATTAGCAAAGCGACAGCTTGCTCGTGAAATCTAGTTCTATCAATAAAATCCAAATTGTAACAATACGAATGGAGTTCTATAATAAATGCAATTTGTTTCACGAAATCCAAATTGTTCCATGAAATCCAAATTGTTCCATGAAATCCAAATTGTTTCACGAAATCCAAATTGTTTCATGAAATCCAAATTGTTTCACGAAATCCAAATTGTTTCACGAAATCCAAATTGTTTCACGAAATCCAAATTGTTTCACGAAAACCAAATTGTTTCAAGAAATCCAAATTGTCTCACACAATTTAAATTGTATCAATTAAATCCGAATTCTATCATTAAAGTTAGTTCTGCTTTATGGAAAGATAAGTGTTTAATTAAAGTATCATAATGTAGTATATTTTTGTGGCCTTCTGCCACCCAAACTATCTCTTCACGATCACTTTGGAGATTAACGGATACTGAAGCCATGCCCAAGACTTTCTTACATCGCAGCACACAGATTCTCCAGACTGGATCCCACAGACCCTTTTTACTTCTTCTCCAGAGCCGACGTGCTCTAAAATTTCTCTAATAATATTTCTTATTATAACAAACTAACTGTCCTGATTAACACAATTTGTGCCAAGTAAAAGGCAAATAATCACGCGTAGTTAAACACTCATTTAATTAGCGCTTACCTCGTCATAATGTTCATAAAAATAGCCACATTTTATAGTGAAACACAACACATAATTAAAGGGACGTTCAATTTTGAAAAGTCATGACGACGTATGTTCGTTTGGTTACTAACGAGATGGATATGCAATTGAACAGTGCACATGAGAAATAGAAAGTAAACAAACACTTATAAATATGCTAAGCAGATAAGCGCAATGAAACAGCAGACGGAGACATCATTAGTGTGCTTCATTGTGTACGTAGTGATGACAAAATATTGATTTTTTCCGTAGCGTGTATGATTATAAACCAGTGTTGGGCATTAAAAATCCACTCAACTCAACTCACCACTCACATTTTACAGCCCCCTACCACTCAACTCCACTCACAACTCACCCCTCAAAAAATTGACCGCTCCACTCACGTACCACTCAGCCATTCAACTCACCATACCAAAATTACCATTTTTAATATGAAAATTCGTCCAGAAAATCATTTACGATGTAATTTTTGCTAACAATTCGATAAAAACAGTCAATTTTAATACAAATCATGGCAAAATTATGGTTTTTAGCTGTTCAAAAATAAAAATTATGCAGAAAAAGTGTGATTTATAGTTAATTTTTACTGAGATGTTGACCACTCAACTCAAGTACCACTCACCACTCCCAAAAATTTGACCACTCAACTCACTCACCACTCACGTCCCCCTAAAATCCCACAACTCAACTCACACTCGACCACTCAACTCACCACTCGTGAGTTGAGTTGCCCATCTCTGTTATAAACTATTGGATAATAATATTAAAATAATATCAACCATTAAGTGCATAGAAATAATATCTTTTATAATCTGATTTATAATTCTAATTGCGATACTGTGATGTTGGAGAATACAAATGCGGCAATTGAGTAAACCAAACGACAGTGTCATTTTCGTGATTTCTAATGGAAAGATTTGAATTTTTATAGTAACTTGCAGCGAAACCGACAATGAACCTAATACATGCATCGATGCTAGATAAAACAAGGCGAACAGAAGGTTCTTGACAGTTATGGCTACGGGTTAAAATTAGCCCGCCAAAGTCTTCTGGTGGAATCAAATATTACATGTGGAACCTGCAGACATAATCAGAATTATAAAGTATACTGAACAAGATGACTCGTGTCACGGAGATATATTACGCGTGAATTTAAACGTTCACATATTTGCCGCACCATTACGTGAAGGAAGTAACTAGAATTTACTGCAATAATTACACTTCATGTGCGGCGGTGGTTAAATAATGCAAGTGGTACTGATTCCGCCTTAAATCAAAATCATGATGCAATCTCGACGGTTTTGATATGTGTAGTACATCCTTAAAGCTTTTTGAGTATTCATGGTGGTAACATTTAACCAATGTAAAGTATGAAGTATCCAACATAAAATGGTTACCTACCCGTAATTGAAACCAGTTTGCACAGTAACAAAACCATTTCGGTAATACACTGCTAAGACGTCAAGCACAGTACAGTTAGACGATAGGAAATCCTTCGAATTAAAAAATAGAATATACCGATTGTACTAAACTCGTACGCATTCAAACATTTCTCGGAATTAGGAACTTTTGTTCCGCAATATGCAATTGTATATTCGGTCAGATTTTCTGCTGATGTGCCTCTGGTAATTACGGGTGTAAGTGGGGAGCGCTTAGTGAAGACCAAAGTGGGCTTATACTATAATATGGGATGTCCTATATTATATATATCTATTGTATAGCGTGAAACCTAGAAGACGCAATATGAGTCACTATACCACTGGTTTCAACTGTGAACTCAATCATTCATAATGGACATAATATGTAATACATAGATATGCGTACTTACAGTCTACGGCTTGGCTTCTTCACTATTGACATTATGTGCTCTCATTATGATTGCTTTTTATACGAGGGATTTCCAAAAGTAATGAGAGGATTTTATTCTACTCACATTTTAATACCGTTGGGCGATATCAATCAGGGTTTTCAACATTGCATTGCCCACCGTTTCCACATTGTATCTAGAGTCCAGACACCTTTGGGCTAGAGTGCCGTGGTTCAATGTTCAAAAATCGAAATTTCCGTTTTTTCACCTTTTTTCGGTATTGCCTCTTAAATGATGATGCACATTAGCCAGGACTGGCTGCAGTGGTTGTCTATCGTTCAATTCCAGTCACCATTTCGACGCATGATAAACTCTACGTCCTTTTGGAGAAAGGTGCTATTCTGCAGATATGCTTGCACTGAAAATTTGCTTTCTCAAACGAAATCTCTTTAGGAATGCATACACAACGGCGGAACAGAGGTTCACAATTACAATCCAGGTGCCTCCACAAAGTCAGGGCATTTATATGAACCATATATGATATTTCTCACAACTGGAATTGACTCTCCAAATCAACGACAGCTATCCTTTTCGTTACAAGTCTCTCAACGATAACCAATCCGCACCCTTCAGTTGAAAGACCGACTCCGACTACCCTGAGTAGCTCTTCACACCGGGGCACGTCGGCTGCCGCTTCCAGTCCGCACCCGGTTGGACCGACTTCGGAAACCGCCACAGAGAGGTCACCCCGACGAGCGGATCCCCGGAGATTGTACCTATGCTTGTGTGGTATCATAGGTTCACACAATCGCATGGCTTCTTCTGGAAGCTGTTATCCAACAATGCACATATCCGCGTTTGTCGACCATCTTCTACAGCCGATGGTACAAACAACACCAGCCTTCCTCAAAGACAAACAGCTTCCAGAAGAAGCCATGCGACTTTGTGTAGACAATCCTAGATGTTCCCGATTCTATCCGCTTCCAAAGATCCACAAGCATAACAATCCTGGACGTCCAATCGTTTCCGCATGTGCATGCCCAACAATGCACATATCGGCGTTTGTCGACCATCTTCTACAGCGGATCGTACAAACAACACCAGCCTTCCTCAAAGACAAACAGCTTCCAGAAGAAGCCATGCGATTTTGTGTAGACAGTTCTAGATGTTCTCGATTCTATCTGCTTCCAAAGATCCACAAGCAGAACAATTCTGGACGTCCAATCGTCGGGTGTCGCCATGGGGACAAAAATGGGACCTTCATATGCCGACCTATTTATGGCATATTTGGAACACCAACTCCACCGAAGATCCCAGCCCCCGCCATCGACCGTGTACAAACGGTTCCGAGACGACATTTTCATCTTCTCTCCAGCAACATCAGAGAGACTCGAACCGTTCCTCGCCGCCCTGAACTCTATACATCCAAACATCAAAATAGAGTTCAATACCGGCAACTCCCTCCCATACCTAGACACAATCGTCACGGCGTCAAACAAGTGTCTCCAAACAACGGTTTACTATAAACCACAGACTCACACTCATATCTGCTGTACACGTCATTTCACCCGAAATCCACCAGGGATGCGATTCCTTTCTCTCAGTTCCTT
Source organism: Sinella curviseta (assembly GCA_004115045.4). Taxonomy (NCBI): domain Eukaryota; kingdom Metazoa; phylum Arthropoda; class Collembola; order Entomobryomorpha; family Entomobryidae; genus Sinella; species Sinella curviseta. The sequence goes on along the minus strand of CM023200.3, from coordinate 2,603,410 downwards.
CGATTGAGAAGAAACTGCTCAAATGACGACGACTTCAGAGCACGCTGCCTCGAGATGGCTTCCTTCTTCCGGGGTAAACTATACCCTGCGCAAGTCATCGAAAAGGCAAGGCAACGAGTCTCTACGACCTTCAGATCGGAAGCTCTAGCCACTACCCGTGCCAAACAAACAGAAGTCGTCCCGCTAGTCATAACATATGGCGATGCAGCACAACAAACCATGAGAGCGATAAAGACACTTTTCGCTGACACCATCTCTAAAGACGTTGATCTGTCTAAGGTATTCCCGAATCCTCCCGTCGCAGCCTACAGAAAACAAAAAAGTCTGAGGAACCTCCTCATCAGGGCACAACTCCAACAGCTTGCCCCCAGGATACAACACCAAAATCCTGGAACTGTAGCCTGCAATGTTAAGAAATGCTTAACATGCAAACACACAACAACAGCACGGGAGATCACGGGACCACGAAGGGAAACGCCGCGTATGGGACCAATTCGACTGCAAAAGCGAATGTGTCCTATACGCCATTATGTGCACTAAATGCCCGAAAGTGTACATCGGTAAAACCAAACGAAAGCTCCGAGATTGCTTCAGAGAACACCTATACAATCTAACACACGGAGAAACCACTGAAGTCTCGGAGCATTTCACTAAAACACATTCTAATGAAAATATTCGCGTTACAGCCATCCAGCGCGCACCCCTTGATCTGGACAAACGCCGGGAACAGGAGGATCTGCTTATCTACCAACTGGGTATCCTGGCACCAATGGGACTCAACACCGAGTTCCAATTTCTATAAACCAAGTGTATCCGGAAAAAAAGGATGAATGCGGCCGCACCACAAAACGGGGGTGGGGCCGTCTACGGACGGAAAATGAAAAAACTGATGGCGCCAATCGATTCCACGCCTAAAGTTTACTCCCCCCTTGGAAACCGGCACGGAAACCAACCCCAGCCCCAAAATCCATCAGGGAGGTGAGATATTTAACTTTAAATATCTGGTGCAAGATCGGTTCATGGGATAAACGCCATCTAGGCCCAACATCTGTAGCCCATAACATCAAGCTGCTTTTGAACCGAAATATGGACGTATCTCCATCCTTACTATATAAAGTGGGTAAAATCTTAGCGCCAATCGATTCCTCGCCTTAAGTTTACCCCCCCCCCCCTCAGACACCGCCTCCAAAACCAGCCTCAACCCCTAAACCCTACAGGGGACTGAGATATTGACCTTAAAAGATCTGGTCATCGGAGGGATCCATCTATACCTCAGAAATTGCATATATATAACAATTATATACATGTATATTATATATACACTTTGCATACTTAATATAAGTAATGTGTATATGTATATATATGTATATAATATATGCAAATTAAAATTGAATTTTCAACTCAACAAAAAAGTATAAATAGAGCTGAATTTTCAATTTTTTGCTCAGTGCGCTTTTAGACTTTGAACAATCAACATCTAAAAGCGCTCTACTCCTGATGAAGGTGTCATCACCGAAACGTCGAGAACATCCCTCTACGATGTCTACGGTAAAGCCAAAGCCTAGACAAACAGCGAAACCTATGTTAGGTACAAGCATAGGTACAATCTCCGGGGATCCGCTCGTCGGGGTGACCTCTTGGTGGCGGTTTCCGAAGTCGGTCCAACCGGACGCGGACTGGAAGCGGCAGCCGAGGTGCCCCCGTGTGAAGAGAGACTTAGGGTAGTCGGAGTCGGCCTTTCAACTGAAGGGTGCGGATTGACTACCGTGAGGAGCTCAACACACACGGGCAAACAACATTCAGATCCCCAACCACTCATGTCTCTCAGGTTCACCAGTCCACCCAGGGGAACCTTCGAGAGACATAATGGCGACAACGCCCACTCAATTCAACATTCCATCAGTCGCCAGCGCAACTCTCCTCGCTCTCAACGGTAACACTTGCAAGAGAACTGCCCGAGGTGAAGTTCGCAAATTCAAATGAAAAACATGGGTTTATACTAAATCGAGTACGCTGATCAGGATTCTGATGTTCGTTTTTTGTAAGAAATCAAATTTTGATTTTAGCCATTTAAATGTATGTGGTTTCAAAACTTAACAATTAATAAAGAACCTACAAGATGTAGAACAACGTTTAACTGCTTTTCAGACTCTTTATTACCACAACACGTTTCGCATATGGCTTCGTCAGGTGGCTATATAAAAATTATTGTTATTTTAGGTTTTGTACATATGCAATTACAATTAGTAACATACAATATATAAATTAGATAAATTACATAACTTACGGAAATTGATACAAACTGGTAATCTTACCTAAAGAGCAATCAATAAATTATTGGTAATAAATTTAAGAAAACATTAACGAAAACATCCTTCAAAATATAATATTATGGATGTATGTTTTTTGCTTTGCCAAGCGTTCGCAGCGAACAACTTCAGAGAAATGAATAGTAATACTTAGTAATACATGAACCGATAGACAATTTTCTTGTATAGAAGGGAATGAAACTTTTGTATTGCCATAATAGTGTATTCTGTTTTACTGGAGAATGAAGCACAACATTATCACTTTTGGTCTACTTACATATCATTTCTTTAAGATTTTTTGTCCTTGAGAAAACAACATTGATAGACAAGTCATGTAAATAAGATGTAAATGAAGGGATACAATTTTCAGCTAAATTGGACAGAATAAAACTTTTGAGCTTTTCTTGATATGAGTAAACACATTTGTAGAACGGGAAGACTACATAAATTTGGTCTTGACTTATAGGTAATTTTGCTACAGAGTTGTTATTGATGCCGTATTTACACAATATGTCATTGTTATGACAACGAAGGTATGTGATTAGTAAAGGTTTTCGTGGTTTCAGCGGATTGACTACCGTGAGGAGCTCAACACACACGGGCAAGCAACATCCAGATACCCAACCACTCATGTCTCTCAGGTTGACCAGTCCACAAAGGGGAACCTCGGAGAGACATAATAGAGACCATCCCTCTACGGTGTCTACGGTAAAGCCAAAGCGTAGACAAACAGCGAAACCTATGATACCACACAAGCATAGGTAAATCTCCAGGGATCCGCTCGTCGGGGTGACCTCTTTGTGGCGGTTTCCGAAGTCGGTCCAACCGGAAGCGGACTGGAAGCGGCGGCCGAGGTGCCCCCGTGTGAAGAGCTACTCTGGGTAGTCGGAGTCAATTTTTAACAGAACTGTCGTGGTTTCAGCACTTCAAAACGGTTTTTAAGCGTCAAGTTTAAGCACGTATTATATAAAATCGTGTTTTTATATCCACGAGACAGAAATTTTTTGTATAACTCAAGTAGACTGTGTATGCGTGTGTTGAAATTACTACACTGCCGAATAACGCGTAAACCTTGTGAATAAAATAGAGAATTTTTTAGGTGCATAGGATGGTCTGAATTTGCATGAAGATATACCTGTTTGGACATTGGCGTTGTATATATTTCTGTAGAAATAACATTTTTTGAGTCAAGTTTGACTGTCACATCTAGAAAGTTAACGCATGTGGAACTTGACTCGAATGTGAATCTTAAATACTTATGTTTCAGTATTTCTTTTAACCATTGATTTACGTCAATAATATCAGTCGTATCTAGTATTATGAAGATATCATCGAGAAACCTCTTATAAAATGTTAATTCCTTTTTGTCCTTAAATTATATTTTTTAGTTCGTGATAAACTGTTATATTGGCTATTGCTACCGATGCCGCGTTGCCCATTACAATACCTTTGTATTGGAAATAGATCTGATTATCAAACATTACATAGCTATAATCTAAGCTCAAACTTAATAAATCCATTATTTGTTGTTTATTCAAATTTAACTCTGTATTTACTTGTTTGTTTCGTACATATGATTCCGCACAATGGTGTTTACAATCGGAAATAGCTAAACTGGGACATAATGCTTCAATATCTACGGTTATATGATAGTATTGACGAGTCGGCATTAGCTTAACTGATTGTAATAACAATAAGAAATGTTGCGTATCAATTAGATGGTCTTCGATTTCAAACATACACGGTTTTAAAGCCAAGTCCAACAATCTAGATGCATATTTATTGTTTTTTCTGAATGTACTTGAGATTGGTCTTCCTTTTGGGAACGTATGAAATTCCTTATGTACTTTTGGTAAAATAAAAAACTTTGCACGATTATTAATGTCAAATGATAGCGATCTCATGTTATAAGATTCAGTCAATTTTTTATTTAAACAATTCAATTGTACTCAAATCATTTAGTTGTCGTCTACAGAATAATTTAATTTGTGAAATTAATTCCCCAAAAATGTTTTCAGTCTTTTCCCTTCTTATTTGTCAATTTTTTAAAATCTTTTTCACAACCTATTAAAAAATATGACTTATTGGATGTACTGGGGTTTTCCAAAAAATACATTCTCCAGGAAATCTTTCTAACGGCTTCTTTAATGCATTGTTTTAGTATTTTAACATTAAGATTTTTGCGATACAAAATTTTAACCCAAGCATGAGGAGGGCTCTATACTTGTCAGGAATGATACTAACTGAGCTCAAATTATGAATAATGTCAGAAGATTTACATTGCATGTATAAATTATGTAGAAAAGCTTTTGTTTTTTAGTGCATGTACCATGTATTATAAATATTTTTGAAATATTATGAAAACGTCTCTGTCTTTTGACAGGATTACCAGTTGAAGGATGACAATCCAGATTTTTAATAATGGAATTTAATTTCGGTTTTGGTGGAACAGTTGATTTATGTGGATGATTGGCTTTGGATGTTGAAGTATGTTGAGCTGGTGACGAGGACGGGAATGATGATGATGAAGATGACGACGTTGATACTGCTGAATGTTGCGGATTCGCTAGTTGAGAAGATGCTATTGGCTGATTAAAATTTGTCCTTCGTTGCTGATAAGATTGTTTCTGGCTAAATTTGTTATGATTGGCTTGATTGTTGTTTTTCCGATGGGGTTTTCCCTGATTACGGAATGGTGGTCTAAACGGGCGGTGAATGGACGAATTTGATGAAAAATGTGGTCCTTTATTATTATTGTTGAATGTATAGAAAGGCACATTGCACTGTTGAGCTGGGGCTGGGGATTTTGAAGTTTGTGTATTTTGCTTCGGAAGTTTCTATTGTTTTCTTGAAAGTCTCCACTGATGATTTGGAAGTTTGCGTACTTTGCTTCGGAAGTTTCTATTGTTTTCTTGAAAGTCTCCACTGCTGATTTGGAAGTTTGCGTATTTTGCTTCGGAAGATTCTATTGTTTTCTTGAAAGTCTCCACTGATGATTTGGAAGTTTGCGTACTTTGCTTTGGAAATTTCCATGTTGCATTGGAAGTTTACATTGTTGCTTTGGAAGTTTCCATTGTTGCTTTGGAAGTTCCCATTGTTGCTTTGGATGTTTCCATGGTTGCTTTGGAAGTTTCCATTGCCGGTTTGGGATTTTCCATTGCTGTTTTGGGATTTTCCATTATTGCTTTGGAAGTCTCCATTGTTTTCTCGAAGGTCTCCACTGCTGATTTGGAAGTTTGCGTGCTTTGCTTCGGAAGTTTCCATTGTTTCCTTGAAATTTTCCATCGCTGCTTTCGAAGTTTCCATTGTTTTCTTGAAAGTTTCCATTGTTTTCTCGAAAGTCTCCATTGTTTTCTCGAAAGTTTCCATTGTTTTCTAGAATGTTTGCATTGTTTTCTCGAATGTTTGCATTGTGTTCTTAAAAGGTTCCATTGTTGATTTGGAAGTCTCATTTTTTGCTTTGAAAGTTTATATTGTTGCCATGGAAGTTTACATTGTTTTCCTGAAAGTTTCCATTGTTAGTTTGGAAGTTTGCCCATTTTGTTTCGGAAGTTTCCATTGTTTTTTCGAAAGTTTCCATTGTTTTCTTGAAAGTTTCCATTGTTTTCTCGAAAGTGCTCATTGTTTTCTTGAACGTTTCCATTGTTTTTTCGAAAGTTTCCATTGCTTTCTTGAAAGTTTCCATTTTTTCTCTAAAGCTTCCGTTATTTGCTTGAAAGTTTCCATTGTTTTCTCGAAAGTTTCCATTGTTTTCTTGAAAGATACCATTGTTTTCTTGAAAGTTTCCATTGTTTTCTTGAAAGTTTCCATTGTTTTCTTCAGTTTCCATTGCTGATTTGGAAGTTTGCGTATTTTGCTTTGGCAGTTTCCATTGTTATCTTGAAAGATTCCACTGCTGATTTGGAAGTTTGCGTACTTTGGTAGTTTCTATTGTTACTTTGGAAGTTTCCATTGCTGCTTTGAAAGTTTCCATTGTTGCTTTGGAAGTCTCCATTGTTGCTTTGGAAGTTTACATTGTTACTTTGGAAGTCTCCATTGTTGATTTTTAAGTCTCATTTTTTGCTTTGAAAGCTTATATTGTTGCCATGGAAGTTTACGTTGTTTTCCTGAAAGTTTCCATTGTTAGTTTGGAAGTTTTTAGTGAAGATTTGGAAGTTTGCGTACTTTTCTCGAAAGTTTCCATTGTTTCTCGAAAGTTTCCGTTATTTGCTTGAAAGTTTCCATTGTTTTCTCCAAAGTTTCCATTGTTTTCTTGAAAGCTTTCATTGTTTTCTTGAAAATTTCCATTGTTTTCTTGAAAGTTTCCATTCTTTTCTTCAAAGTTTCCATTGCTGATTTGGAAGTTTGCGTATTTTGCTTTGGCAGTGTCCATTGTTATCTTGAAAGATTCCACTGCTGATTTGGAAGTTTGCGTACTTTGGTAGTTTCTATTGTTACTTTGGAAGTTTCCATTGCTGCTTTGGAAGTCTCCATTGTTGCTTTGGAAGTTTCTAGTGAAGATTTGGAAGTTTCCATTGTTGCTTTGGAAGTCTCCATTGTTGCTTTGGAAGTTTCTAGTGAAGATTTGGAAGTTTGCGTATTTTGCTTCGGAAGTTTCCATTGTTTTCTTGAAAGATTCCACTGCTGATTTGGAAGTTTGTGTATTTTGCTTCGGAAGTTTCTATTGTTTTCTTGAAAGTCTCCACTGATGATTTGGAAGTTTGCGTACTTTTCTCGAAAGTTTCCATTGTTTCTCGAAAGTTTCCGTTATTTGCTTGAAAGTTTCCGTTGTTTTCTCCAAAGTTTCCATTGTTTTCTTGAAAGTTTCCATTGTTTTCTTGAAAATTTCCATTGTTTTCTTGAAAGTTTCCATTCTTTTCTTCAAAGTTTCCATTGCTGATTTGGAAGTTTGCGTATTTTGCTTCGGCAGTGTCCATTGTTATCTTGAAAGATTTCACTGCTGATTTGGAAGTTTGCGTACTTTGGTAGTTTCTATTGTTACTTTGGAAGTTTCCATTGCTGCTTTGGAAGTCTCCATTGTTGCTTTGGAAGTCTCCATTGTTGATTTTTAAGTCTCATTTTTTGCTTTGAAAGCTTATATTGTTGCCATGGAAGTTTACGTTGTTTTCCTGAAAGTTTCCATTGTTAGTTTGGAAGTCTCCGTTGTTGCTTTGGAAGTTTCTAGTGAAGATTTGGAAGTTTCCATTGTTGCTTTGGAAGTCTCCATTGTTGCTTTGGAAGTTTCTAGTGAAGATTTGGAAGTTTCCATTGTTGCTTTGGAAGTCTCCATTGTTGCTTTGGAAGTTTCTAGTGAAGATTTGGAAGTTTCCATTGTTGCTTTGGAAGTCTCCATTGTTGCTTTGGAAGTTTCTAGTGAAGATTTGGAAGTTTGCGTATTTTGCTTCGGAAGTTTCCATTGTTTTCTTGAAAGATTCCACTGCTGATTTGGAAGTTTGTGTATTTTGCTTCGGAAGTTTCTATTGTTTTCTTGAAAGTCTCCACTGATGATTTGGAAGTTTGCGTACTTTTCTCGAAAGTTTCCATTGTTTCTCGAAAGTTTCCGTTATTTGCTTGAAAGTTTCCGTTGTTTTCTCCAAAGTTTCCATTGTTTTCTTGAAAGTTTCCATTGTTTTCTTGAAAATTTCCATTGTTTTCTTGAAAGTTTCCATTCTTTTCTTCAAAGTTTCCATTGCTGATTTGGAAGTTTGCGTATTTTGCTTCGGCAGTGTCCATTGTTATCTTGAAAGATTTCACTGCTGATTTGGAAGTTTGCGTACTTTGGTAGTTTCTATTGTTACTTTGGAAGTTTCCATTGCTGCTTTGAAAGTTTCCATTGTTGCTTTGGAAGTCTCCATTGTTGCTTTGGAAGTTTCTAGTGAAGATTTGGAAGTTTCCATTGTTGCTTTGGAAGTCTCCATTGTTGATTTTTAAGTCTCATTTTTTGCTTTGAAAGCTTATATTGTTGCCATGGAAGTTTACGTTGTTTTCCTGAAAGTTTCCGTTGTTAGTTTGGAAGTTTTTAGTGAAGATTTGGAAGTTTGCGTACTTTTCTCGAAAGTTTCCATTGTTTCTCGAAAGTTTCCGTTATTTGCTTGAAAGTTTCCATTGTTTTCTCCAAAGTTTCCATTGTTTTCTTGAAAGCTTTCATTGTTTTCTTGAAAATTTCCATTGTTTTCTTGAAAGTTTCCATTCTTTTCTTCAAAGTTTCCATTGCTGATTTGGAAGTTTGCGTATTTTGCTTTGGCAGTGTCCATTGTTATCTTGAAAGATTCCACTGCTGATTTGGAAGTTTGCGTACTTTGGTAGTTTCTATTGTTAATTTGGAAGTTTCCATTGCTGCTTTGGAAGTCTCCATTGTTGCTTTGGAAGTTTCTAGTGAAGATTTGGAAGTTTGCGTATTTTGCTTCGGAAGTTTCCATTGTTTTCTTGAAAGATTCCACTGCTGATTTGGAAGTTTGTGTATTTTGCTTCGGAAGTTTCTATTGTTTTCTTGAAAGTCTCCACTGATGATTTGGAAGTTTGCGTACTTTTCTCGAAAGTTTCCATTGTTTCTCGAAAGTTTCCGTTATTTGCTTGAAAGTTTCCGTTGTTTTCTCCAAAGTTTCCATTGTTTTCTTGAAAGTTTCCATTGTTTTCTTGAAAATTTCCATTGTTTTCTTGAAAGTTTCCATTCTATTCTTCAAAGTTTCCATTGCTGATTTGGAAGTTTGCGTATTTTGCTTCGGCAGTGTCCATTGTTATCTTGAAAGATTTCACTGCTGATTTGGAAGTTTGCGTACTTTGGTAGTTTCTATTGTTACTTTGGAAGTTTCCATTGTTGCTTTGGAAGTCTCCATTGTTGCTTTGGAAGTTTACATTGTTACTTTGGAAGTTTCCATTGTTGCTTTGGAAGTCTCCATTGTTGATTTGTAAGTCTCATTTTTTGCTTTGAAAGCTTATATTGTTGCCATGGAAGTTTACGTTGTTTTCCTGAAAGTTTCCATTGTTAGTTTGGAAGTTTTTAGTGAAGATTTGGAAGTTTGCGTACTTTTCTCGAAAGTTTCCATTGTTTCTCGAAAGTTTCCGTTATTTGCTTGAAAGTTTCCATTGTTTTCTCCAAAGTTTCCATTGTTTTCTTGAAAGCTTTCATTGTTTTCTTGAAAATTTCCATTGTTTTCTTGAAAGTTTCCATTCTTTTCTTCAAAGTTTCCATTGCTGATTTGGAAGTTTGCGTATTTTGCTTTGGCAGTGTCCATTGTTATCTTGAAAGATTCCACTGCTGATTTGGAAGTTTGCGTACTTTGGTAGTTTCTATTGTTAATTTGGAAGTTTCCATTGCTGCTTTGGAAGTCTCCATTGTTGCTTTGGAAGTTTCTAGTGAAGATTTGGAAGTTTGCGTATTTTGCTTCGGAAGTTTCCATTGTTTTCTTGAAAGATTCCACTGCTGATTTGGAAGTTTGTGTAATTTGCTTCGGAAGTTTCTATTGTTTTCTTGAAAGTCTCCACTGATGATTTGGAAGTTTGCGTACTTTTCTCGAAAGTTTCCATTGTTTCTCGAAAGTTTCCGTTATTTGCTTGAAAGTTTCCGTTGTTTTCTCCAAAGTTTCCATTGTTTTCTTGAAAGTTTCCATTGTTTTCTTGAAAATTTCCATTGTTTTCTTGAAAGTTTCCATTCTTTTCTTCAAAGTTTCCATTGCTGATTTGGAAGTTTGCGTATTTTGCTTCGGCAGTGTCCATTGTTAACTTGAAAGATTTCACTGCTGATTTGGAAGTTTGCGTACTTTGGTAGTTTCTATTGTTGCTTTGGAAGTTTCCATTGTTGCTTTGGAAGTCTCCATTGTTGCTTTGGAAGTTTACATTGTTACTTTGGAAGTTTCCATTGTTGCTTTGGAAGTCTCCATTGTTGCTTTGGAAGTTTACATTGTTTTCCTGAAAGTTTCCATTGTTAGTTTGGAAGTTTGCCCATTTTGTTTCGGAAGTTTCCATTGTTTCTTCGAAAGTTTCCATTGTTTTTTCGAAAGTTTCCATTGCTTTCTTGAAAGTTTCCATTGTTTCTCTAAAGTTTCCGTTATTTGCTTGAAAGTTTCCATTGTTTTCGCGAAAGTTTCCATTGTTTTCTTGAAAGATTCCATTGTTTTCTTGAAAGTTTCCATTGTTTTCTTGAAAGTTTCCATTGTTTTCTTGAAAGTTTCCATTGTTTTCTTCAAAGTTTCCATTGCTGATTTGGAAGTTTGCGTATTTTGCTTCGGCAGTGTCCATTGTTATCTTGAAAGATTCCACTGCTGATTTGGAAGTTTGCGTACTTTGGTAGTTTCTATTGTTGCTTTGGAAGTTTACATTGTTGATTTTTAAGTCTCATTTTTTGCTTTGAAAGCTTATATTGTTGCCATGGAAGTTTACGTTGTTTTCCTGAAAGTTTCCATTGTTAGTTTGGAAGTTTCTAGTGAAGATTTGGAAGTTTGCGTATTTTGCTTCGGAAGTTTCCATTGTTTTCTTGAAAGATTCCACTGCTGATTTGGAAGTTTGTGTATTTTGCTTCGGAAGTTTCTATTGTTTTCTTGAAAGTCTCCACTGATGATTTGGAAGTTTGCGTACTTTTCTCGAAAGTTTCCATTGTTTTCTCAAAAGTTTCCATTGTTTTCTTGAAAGTTTCCATTGTTTTCTCGAAAGTTTCCGTTGTTTTCTTGAAAGTTTCCATTGTTTTCTCGAAAGTTTCCGTTGTTTTCTTGAAAGTTTCCATTGTTTTCTCGAAAGTTTCCGTTGTTTTCTTGAAAGTTTCCATTGTTTTCTCGAAATTTCCATTGTTTTCTTGAAAGTTTCCATTGTTTTCTCGATATTTCCATTGTTTGCTTGAAAGTTTCCATTGTTTTCTCGAAAGTGCTCATTGTTTTCTTGAGAGTTTCCATTGTTTTCTCGAAAGTTTCCGTTGTTTTCTTGAAAGTTTCCATTGTTTCTCTAAAGTTTCCGTTATTTGCTTGAAAGTTTCCATTGTTTTCTCGAAATTTCCATTGTTTTCTTGAAAGTTTCCATTGTTTTCTCGATATTTCCATTGTTTGCTTGAAAGTTTCCATTGTTTTCTCGAAAGTGCTCATTGTTTTCTTGAAAGATTCCATTGTTTTCTTGAAAGTTTCCATTGTTTTCTTTAAAGTTTCCATAGTTTTCTTCAAAGTTTCCATTGCTGATTTGGAAGTTTCCATTGTTGCTTTGGAAGTCTCCATTGTTGCTTTGGAAGTTTACATTGTTACTTTGGAAGTTTCCATTGTTGATTTTTAAGTCTCATTTTTTGCTTTGAAAGCTTATATTGTTGCCACGGAAGTTTACGTTGTTTTCCTGAAAGTTTCCATTGTTAGTTTGGAAGTTTCTAGTGAAGATTTGGAAGTTTGCGTATTTTGCTTCGGAAGTTTCCATTGTTTTCTTGAAAGATTCCACTGCTGATTTGGAAGTTTGTGTATTTTGCTTCGGAAGTTTCTATTGTTTTCTTGAAAGTCTCCACTGATGATTTGGAAGTTTGCGTACTTTTCTCGAAAGTTTCCATTGTTTTCTCAAAAGTTTCCATTGTTTTCTCGAAAGTTTCCGTTGTTTTCTTGAAAGTTTCCATGGTTTTCTCGAAAGTTTCCGTTGTTTTCTTGAAAGTTTCCATTGTTTTCTCGAAAGTTTCCGTTGTTTTCTTGAAAGTTTTCATTGTTTTCTCGAAATTTCCATTGTTTTCTTGAAAGTTTCCATTGTTTTCTCGATATTTCCATTGTTTTCTTGAAAGTTTCCATTGTTTTCTCGAAAGTGCTCATTGTTTTCTTGAACGTTTCCATTGTTTTTTCGAAAGTTTCCATTGTTTTCTCGAAAGTGCTCATTGTTTTCTTGAACGTTTCCATTGTTTTTTCGAAAGTTTCCATTGCTTTCTTGAAAGTTTCCATTGTTTCTCTAAAGTTTCCGTTATTTGCTTGAAAGTTTCCATTGTTTTCTCGAACGTTTCCATTGTTTTCTTGAAAGATTCCATTGTTTTTTTGGAAGTTTCCATTGTTTTCTTGAAAGTTTCCATAGTTTTCTTCAAAGTTTCCATTGCTGATTTGGAAGTTTGCGTATTTTGCTTTGGCAGTTTCCATTGTTATCTTGAAAGATTCCACTGCTGATTTGGAAGTTTGCGTACTTTGGTAGTTTCTATTGTTACTTTGGAAGTTTCCATTGCTGCTTTGGAATTCTCCATTGTTACTTTGGAAGTTTCCATTGTTGATTTTTAAGTCTCATTTTTTGCTTTGAAAGCTTATATTGTTGCCATGGAAGTTTACGTTGTTTTCCTGAAAGTTTCCATTGTTGCTTTGGAAGTTTCTAGTGAAGATTTAGAAGTTTGCGTATTTTGCTTCGGAAGTTTCCATTGTTTTCTTGAAAGATTCCACTGCTGATTTGGAAGTTTGTGTATTTTGCTTCGGAAGTTTCTATTGTTTTCTTGAAAGTCTCCACTGATGATTTGGAAGTTTGCGTACTTTTCTCGAAAGTTTCCATTGTTTTCTCAAAAGTTTCCATTGTTTTCTTGAAAGTTTCCATTGTTTTCTTGAAAGTGTCCATTGTTTTCTTGAAAGTTTCCTTTGTTTTCTTGAAAGTTTCCGTTGTTTTCTTGAAAGTTTCCATTGTTTTCTCGAAATTTCCATTGTTTTCTTGAAAGTTTCCATTGTTTTCTCGAAAGTTTCCGTTGTTTTCTTGAAAGTTTCCATTGTTTTCTCAAAAGTTTCCGTTGTTTTCTTGAAAGTTTCCATTGATTTCTCGAAATTTTCATTGTTTTCTTGAAAGTTTCCATTGTTTTCTCGATATTTCCATTGTTTTCTTGAAAGTTTCCATTGTTTTCTCGAAAGTTTCCATTGTTTTCCTGAAAGTTTCCATTGTTAGTTTCGAAGTTTGCCTATTTTGTTTTGGAAGTTTCCATTGTTGCCATGGAGGTTTACGTTGTTTTCCTGAATGTTTCCGTCATTAGTTTGAAAGTTTCTATTGCAGGTTTGGAAGTTTAACTATTTTGCTTCGGAAGTTTCCATTGTTTTCTTGAAAGTCTCCACTGATGATTTGGAAGTTTGCGTACTTTGCGTCGGAAGTTTCCATTATTGTCTTGAACGTTTCCATATTTTTCTTGAAAGTTTCCATTGTTTTCTTGAACGTTTTCATTGTTTTCTTGAAAGTTTTCATTGTTTTTTTGAAAGTTTCCATTGTTACTATGGAAGTCTCCATTGTTGCTTTGGAAGTTTCCATTGTTGCTTTGGTAGTTTCCATTGTTGCTTTGGAAGTTTCCATTGTTGCTTTGGAAGTTTCCATTGTTTCTTTGGAAGTTTGCATTGTTGCTTTGGTAGTTTCCATTGTTGCTTTGGAAGTTTCCATTGTACCTTTGACAGTATCCATTGTTGCTTTAGGAGTATCTATTGTTGCTTTGGGAGTATCCAGGGTTACTTTGAAAGTTTCCATTGTTGCTTTGAAAGTTTCCATTGTTTCATTGGAAGATTGCATTGTTGCTTTGGTAGTTTCCATTGTTGCTTTTGAAATTTCCATTGTTGCTTTGACAGTATCCATTGTTGCTTTGGGAGTATCTATTGTTGCTTTGGGAGTATCCAGGGTTACTTTGAAAGTTTCCATTGTTGCTTTGAAAGTTTCCATTGTTTCATTGGAAGATTGCATTGTTGCTTTGGTAGTTTCCATTGTTGCTTTTGAAATTTCCATTGTTGCTTTGGAAGTTTCCATTGTGGTTTGGTTTCCTCGAGTTTTTGTTCGGTTCACGTGATCACATTGTTTGTTCTAACATGGTATACCGACCTTCCATGCTTAAAGTCGACCTGTTTGGTCTAATCAGTTTGGGCTACATTTTAAATGATTTACACATTATTGTTCGGAAAATATTAATCATAACTTCGCATGGGTTGCGTTAGATTAGTTATGACGAGCACAAACAATTCCGAGAATATGTATAACTGTCGGATGTAACGTACATTCTTGTTTTCGCATGTGCGCGACTGTTCACAGTAAACTACATATAGACATAAGTATACATATGTGCATAAATGTTTTAATAACTGATATCTTTACCGCGTTTCAGTTTATTTCCGCTCGCTATACTCATTACGCGATTAATACTATATATCATTTCATAAAATCTCAACAGAAATTTGAAACATTTTTATATACGTGGTCCCACGTGTAGCAATGGTTGTTTGAACGAGTATTCGGAATCGATGTTAAAAATTACGTTACATGTTGGCACAAACATGTTTCGCCAAATCGTCTTCTATTTGCATATGTTGTGCGGTACGTCTGAGAATCGGGCTAGAGCTGACCGTAATCATTGCACACATTCACGCATATATGCATATGTCTGCAAACATGTCTACTTTATTTGTACTCATAATTCAATATTGCAGTGGCTTGGGTATTTCTATCAAGTGAAACTGTTGAATGCGCACGATGGGGATACTCGTCCAGGAAACTGCCACAACTTTTTTTTTCGTACAATAAGGAGGGAAAATTGGTCGAACTAAACTCGGTCGCAACGGCAAAATCCATCATCAGTGCGAGGAAGGTTAGTCCCCCAAGCATCAGCGGCTATGGTGAATACTGTCGCCTGCCATGGTGCTTTTGCGGTTTATTTTTTCAAGGCACCTGTTGCGAAAGTTGGTGCGTGACTGGCTTCTGCCTTCCTTTGCCTCAAGACGTGCATGACGTAACGCAGGATGTCGTCGATTTTGTTAAGGAGAATAATCCGTCAGCTTCTGGATTAATTGATGTCATTAGTTCTTTCGTTGACCCAAGAAAATGTAAAAAAGATGACAAAGAATGGACGGTAACAATGGATCCTGCCACTATGAAATGGAAGGAATGTGGTGAACCACCAGAGTGATGTGCATTGACCCCAGGCAAACCAAATCTACTGTTGTTATTTTTTTTGAAATGCTAGTGAAGCCACTGTGAATTGTTGGTTGATTAAAGAACAAACCGTCCACACTCGTGTATTATTCCTGGCCATCACAAGAAGACACGATATTAAATTCAATATACATTTAGCGTATTGTCTAATGAATAAATAGAATGATATAAATCTTAACAATCTAAACAATGAAAACAATATAAATGTTCAGTACGATCATAGTGCCTACATGAATAATTTCTGATTCGTTTATCAAATTATTTTGGTTCGCATGAATCTTATTCTGTTAACATTTTTTGGACATGCAGTATCATGTGGACATAAAGAAAAATGTAAAGGCACAATATGTAAACTTACATTGAATAACAAATGTGGAAAATATTTTGAAGTTAGATGTACGATCATAGTATAATTAAAAGTGACAATAGATAAAACCAATCCTCTAGATTCTTTTGTCTTAGTTTACTTCTCATTTCATCAAAAGCTCCATTTATATCTAACAATTTAACCTGGACTTTTATGTTTGAAAGGAGTAATAAATCTAGGAGCACAATTAAATGTTTTCATCAATTCATTTCAGCTCTTGAATTAAAAAATTAACTAGTGTGTTAGCATTATTTCCCTCCTGCCGGTTGAGTACTACATTGTGTCAATAGCGGCTAAAATTTATGTCAATGTGCTCGTCCTCCTATAATGTCCTCGTGTGGAATCCTTATGAAGTATAATTACATTGCCATTTCTAGAGTGTGGCAAGGTTTGGTTACCACGACGTGAAAAACGATAGCCTACAGAACCGATTGCAAATTATTACAATTAAAAAAATTATGGCAATATAACCTCACGAAATTTAATTTAATTTATTAAATAATTTTCAAATACGTGAAATAGTTCAATATTATAACTGATGAGTGTTACCACTGTGCACGGTTGGGTGAATTTTCACATGGTTTAATGAATGGTATGATCATAATAAATTCGTAATTCGAAATCGAGTTTTTTAGAAAAACAGTTTCCCAAAATGTATGCATTTTGGAAAGTGATTCATATTGAGATTTAATAGTTTTCATTTGTGCCATGTGGAGAATGACACGTTTTTCACTTTGGATTCATACTGTAGTTGCACAGTCGACGGTTATTTCAGCTAGATATATATGTAGCTTTTCATATCGGGAAAGTAATAGTTTGTCTTAATAGTATTGTTAGAACGCGGTACGCCTAACTGACCACCTCCTTAATAATTATCATGATGTGCATCCAATAATTCATGATTCAGAACGTAATGAATACATAACTTGGTTGGACCGCGAAAAGGATATGTACAATCTAAAGTATGGTCTATAATTCTAAAATATCTAAATGGCTTAGGAATATGCAAATTTTTCTCTATTACGTGTGATATCATAGCATAAAACTATCTCCACGTCGGCTTACTTTAATTTTGCTTCTATAGTCCGGTTCCGTCGTATCCTTCGGCATATCTTTTGTTTTCTTTGTCTGAAGAAACTGATTCAAAACATTTTGCTGCTATCGTACCGTTATATTAACTTGCTGTGTATCAGGTGCCCATATGGCTATGCTTACAAGGTAAGCTATTTCTGTTGTGGCGTCCTAAGCGGCTGAAAATTTTGTCAGATATAGAATCAGCGATGCTGAAAACGATGGAGATCTCAGATTTTGCGAAATCCATACTCTTCAGCCTATACGAGTAAATTCTTATGAAAGGTTAACACTGAGTTGGGGATTCTGATTAGATTTACGCACTAACCTACCATAAGAATGTACTCGTATGGGCTGAAGAGTATGGATTTTGCAAAATCCGATTTCTCCGTCGTTTTCAGCATAACTGATTCTATATCTGACAAAATTTTCAGCCGTTTAGGACGCCCCAACAGAAATAGCTTACCTTGTTAGGTTCTAACTGATCTTCGTTCTTGTTAAGCAACACAAAACGTGATAATCAATTACAACTAGACACTGTCTTCCTTGACAGAAAATTGATTTATATCAAGTAGTACAGCTACAAATCCTTGAGCAGCTCTACTACATTTTGTTTTTGATGCGTCAAGCGCACGACATGCGTATGCTGTTACTTTTTTACGTAGCTGAGACGAAGTTGCAGCGTAGGTATAATTTTAGTTTGTTTCTCCATCTGTCTGTCCGTTCGCGTTATAACTCTGATAGGGCTTGACGCATTTTGTCGCAATTTATTGTCGTAACGTCATGATGCCATGAGAATGTGTTTTTTATAGTTAGACGAATTTTCACTTGGATGTGTGGGGTATCATTTTGAAGGAAATTTTATTTTCCATCTGATCGTGCAGAAATCTCAGTATGCTTCATAAATCACTTGCTTCATATGAGATTTACATAAATTGAACTTGTACCATATTGACACTGACATGATTTTCACCCGCTCCAAATTGGAGTTACACAGTCGATATTTCGCGCCGCCGAATAAGTGCATATTTCGAAGGAATCCAAAGTATCCTCCAGTTACCGAACTTGGATGAACCACTTGGTAATAATTGACATTAAATAAGTATTGACTTCTATTTCAAGCTTGGATTTGAACTTCATTCAATTCATTAGCTTTAGTTTTATAATTTTATCATGTATGTGCTACTAATCATTTGAGTCCATCATCTTCAATAATTTGTTCATGGAATGGTAGAAGAATTGCATCGGTAAAACTTTCATTCATGTCCGGCGTTAACAATTAGGAATCAAGTTTGACAATAAGACTACCTGTAATCTAATACAGTATAATGTAAACAAAATTCAATTCATAAAAATGTAGAAACCGAAGAAACACCTATATTGCCTGGAATTATTGCATTCATTTTTTTATTCAATTATTTAAACGTTTTGTTGAGTGTGTTTCCCGGTCGCCTATTTTATAATTTAGCGTACGATTGTGTTTTACGGTTACCGTAACCGTCCTCACTAGTTCCCTTTCGCCCATGTTTTCATACTCATAAGCGGCGGCAGCGCACTTTCGAAGGTTTAAGTTTTCTTGATAGATTCCGGTATCGCCGAATATTAAAGTAAAGGCGTTCTTCATCCCCGCAGCACGTCGCCTATTTCAAAAACCAAATTACCAATATTAATTTCTGTATGTAATTTCCAAAAATCAGATGAGCTCGTCAGTTTTTCTTCGGGTAACATATCGAGCATTGTTTTCAAAAGAGGCTAGTTGTTATATTGAATTATGCCAATGTTCTTAATAACAATCGCAACAATCCAATATACCAGTTAAATACTTATGCACATTTGATAATTTTGCATTCATCACACTACCGATAGTTGTGAATTAAAGGTTAGGTTGGGTTAGATCCGCTTACTAGTTATTTCATGTTTACATTTGACACACCATTGATTTGTTGCTCAACATGTACATTATTTGCAGGGTGAGGATAGTGTGTTTCTCGGTATTGCACCTTTCGGCATAACGATCGAACGACCCGTTGTATTCCGGTGTCACTATTTGCGGCATTCGTTCCCTGCGGCATTACGTATAGGTAGGTATGATATATCACGGCGTGACGAACGTTGCCAAGGTGATGCGGCGTTACGTATTTGCGGTGTTGTGACCGTTAATCTAGTAAAACATTAACGCTATGGTGTTGGAATGTCATTCGCATGTTTATAAGTTGTCAATGAACTTGTTGGTCGTGCATTTTAATTTATTCTGCTTCATTGAAGTTTCGTGAGACTGCTTAATGTATTCCCTCTGAGTGAATATACGAATCTGTCTCTCTATCAAATTTATGGACTCAATATACATGCTAGCAGTATCTGGAAAATAGGAGTAGAGCAAACCTGGAGTATTAAATGCTAATAGCATGCTTCTGCTTAAGTATGTTGCGTCTTCCGGAAAAAAATATGCATTAAATGTCAGTAGGATATTTGACAATTCCCTGGCAACTGATTAACCCACGATCATTTTCATTCAGATTAAATGATCAATCACATTTTCATATGTTTACGGTTGAAGTCATGTGCTATATGCACCACCAGTATCCTGCGTGGAAACGGCTGATAGTATGGTGAACCTGTATGTCAGCATTGATCAGCCGTAGTCCGTTTTAGTGCATATAACAGATGACTAAAATAATACATATGGAGTACCATTTATTTCCAAATGGCTTGATAATGTCCTCCTGGAACTTGTAAAGAAACATATGCATTCCATCGGTGTTCGGGTACGAGAGTGAGTAGCATCTAGCAAATGTCACTGAAAACATCCACCACATACTGTCGATGATAATATTAAACGCTTCAAGTTTATTTTCATCCACCTCCCTATCAAACGCGTCGCGGATGATGTTGATGGGCACACTCTTCCCATGTCTGGTGGTGAACCTTTTTACCTTTAAAATACAATCATGGAAAGCTTGAAACAAATTTACAAACCCACAGTATTATATGTCAATGGACAGGATACAGAAATATAGCCAGAAATGGCATTAACACCATTTTGTAGGAACTTTCATTATTTTGCAGGCAAGTAAATATATTATGTTGCTTCGCAGTATTTACCTTGCCACAACGGCCTTGCAATTTTATTTCTGAAACGTTTCTTGCACAATTGGATAAAACTTCCAAAATGGCACGCCATGAGTAAAACGTGTCGTTTGGTGGTACTTCCTCCAGCGATGTGTTGAGTTGCCATCTGTCATACTGGTGCACATAATAACTGAACAGCTTTTTAGTTGTATGAATGTATTTCCAAGATATCAATTCCGTCGAACACGTCTTTTTTGTTACTGCTGAGATTATATTGAATAATAGATTTTTCCAATGCAATTCACTCGCCGAATTAATTATTGAATCAAATGAAAGGCCGTGGGAAATTCGAAAAAGAGATAATTCAATAATTTCAGAAATGGAAAGGTAATCTGACCACCGAGGGGGGTTGGGTTTATCCATATCTACATACGGCAGATTTGGGCAGATGAAATTTATCTGATTCCGTAGCGTTGTATTGTTGAGCAAATAACCTCGTGGATCTACGATTAAAATAATTATTAACTTCAGCCGATGGAAATGGATATGGATACTGGTTGCCTTACCATAGTTGGCAATGGAAAATTGGCATCCAGAAAGGATAACGATATATAAAATGGTGAGCTTCATAATGTCATCATGTGGTCGTTCAGATGACAGCTGCACTATCCGCTCTACTCATTTCTAGGAAAGCGCTTACTCATATAATTTATATATACGGGTACAACTTTTAACAAAATCGCTGCTCGATACTGCTTTAGAGTGGAGAATAATGTTCTATGATTGTATGCAATATGGTCAAACTGTTGTTACAGGTGACCTTTGTAACAAGAAAAACGAGCAATCCCTGGGCTGCGAGCACCTTTAGATTATTGGTACCGGGTGAGTGGTGGTACATGGTGACTGTTTGTAACGGGTGACCGCACGTAACGGGTGACAGCACGTTCCGGGTGACTGATGGTAGCGCGTGACTGTTGGTTCCGGCTTTGTGTAGGTTCCTGGCGACTGTTGGTACCGGATGATTGTTGGTACCGCGTGACAGTTGGTTACGGGTGAATGTTGGTACCGAGTGAATGTTGGAACCGGGGTTTGGTTTTACTCGGTGGTTGGAGGTACAGGGTTATAGGTGCTACCGGGTGATTGTTGGTGCAGGAGATTTTTGGTACAGGGTGACTGTTGGTACAGGGTGACTGTTGGTACCGGGTGACTTTCGATATCGGGCGACTATTAGTTTCGGGTCAATGTTAGTTCCGGTTACAGGCTAACTGTCGGTACCGGGTAACTGTAGGTACCGGGGTGACTGTTGATGCCGGGGACTGTTGGTTTTGGGTGACTTTTTGTATTCCGGAGGATTGTTGGTATCGGAGAACTGTATGTAAAATATGATTGTTAATTTCGTCTGCCTGTTGGTACCAGGTGACTTCTTGTTTTGATTGAACGCTGGTTCCGGGTGACTCTTAGTACCGGCGATTTTTGGTACCCGGAGTCTTTTGCTACCGGGTGACTGTTGGTCCCGTGGATTGGTGGTACAGGGTGATTGGTGGTAACGGGTGATTTTTTGTACCGGGTGACTCTTAAAACCAGGTGACTTTGTAATCGGGGGACTGTTTGATTTATGATTATGGGTGACTATTGGTACCGGGTGACCGTTCTTTCCGTGTGAATGTTGGGTTCGGGTGACTGTATGTTACTAGTGATTGTAGGTGGTACCGGGTTTTTGAGGGTCCTGGAAGATTACGGGTACCGAGTGATCTTTTGTAGAATGGCATCGGGTGACTGTTGGTTCCGGATGGCTGCTGGTTCCGAGTGACTCTTTGAACCTAAGGTTGGTGTTCCAGGTGACTGTAGAGACCGGGGTGACTGTTGACACCGGGTATCTATAAGTTCCTTATTGATAAATGGTTCCGGGCGACTGTCGGTACCGGGTCGTTGTAGGTTCCGCGGTGAATATCGGTACCGGGGAGACAGTCGGTAACGGGGAGACTGTCTGTACCGGGGTGACAATCTGTACCCGGGTGACTGTCTGGGTGATTGTTGGTACCGGGGGTTGGTGCTACCGGATGGTTGGTGGTACCGGGTGATAGGTGGTACCGGGTGACAGGTGATACCGGGTGATCGGTGGTATCGGGTGGTAGGTGGTAGCGGGTGTTTGAGGGTCCTGGAAAATTTCGGTTACCGGGTGATGTTTTGTAGAATGGCATCTGGTGACTGTTGGTTCCGGATGGCTTTTGGTTTCGGGTGACTTTTGATTTCCGGTGACTGTTGGTTCCGAGTGATTCTTTGTACCGGGGGTTGGTGTTCCACGTGACTGTAGGAACCGGGGTGACTGTTGACACCGGGCGACTGTTGGGACCCGGTAACTGTTGCTATGGGATGACTGATGGTACCGGGCGACTATAAGTTCCTGGTGATAAATGGTTCCGGGCGGCTGTCGGTACCGGGTCATTGTAGGTTCCGCGGTGAATATCGGTACCGGGGAGACAGTCGGTAACGGGGTGACTGTCTGTACCGGGGTGACAGTCTGCACCCGGGTGACTGTCTGTACCGGAGTGACTGTCTGTACCGGGGTGACTGTCTGTACCGGGGTGACTGTTTGGATCGGGTGAGTGTTGGCTCGGCATAACTTTTGGTTTCGGGTGACTTTTGGTTACGTGTTAATGTTGGTTCGGGGTGATTGTTGGTACCGGGGGTTGGTGCTACCGGATGGTTGGTGGTACCGGGTGGTAGGTGGTACCGGGTGTCTGTTGACACCGGGTGACCCTTGGTACCCGGTAACTGTTGCTACCGGGTAACTGTTGCTACCGGGTAACTGTTGGTACTGGGTGACTGTAAGTTCCTGGTGACAAATTTTTCCGGGCGCTGTCGGTACCGGGTCATTGTAGGTTCCGCGGTGACTGTCTGTAACGGGGTGACAGTCTGTACCGGGGTGACTGTTTGTATCGGGGTGACTGTTGGTGCCGTGTGACTGTTTGCATCGGGTGAGTGTTGGTTCGGCATAACTTTTAGTTTCGGGTGACTGTTGGTTCCGTGTTAATGTTGGTTCGGGGTGATTGTTGGTACCGGGGGTTGGTGCTACCGGATGGTTGGCGGTACCGGGTGATAGGTGGTCCCGGGTGATTGGTGGTATCGGGTGGTAGGTGGTACCGGGTGTTTGAGGGTCCTGGAAGATTACGGATACCGGGTGACCTTTTGTAGAATGGCATAGGGTGACTGTTGGTTCCGGATGGCTTTTGGTTTCGGGTGACTTTTGATTTCCGGCGACTGTTGGGTGCGACTGACTCTTTGAACCTAAGGTTGGTGTTCCAGGTGTCTGCTGCTACCGGGTGACTGTTGGTACCGGTTGACTATAAGTTCCTGGTGATAAATGGTTGCGGGCGACTGTTGGTACCGGGTCATTGTAGGTTCCGCGGTGACTATCGGTACCGGGCGACTGATTGTTCCGGGTAAATGTTCGTTCCGGTTGACTGTCTGTACCGGGGGGGGCTGTCTGTACCGGAGTGACTGTCTGTACCGGGGTGACTGTCTGTACCGGGGTGACTGTCTGTACCGGGGTGACTGTCTGTACCGGAGTGACTGTCTGTACCTGGGTGACTGTCTGTACCGGGGTGACTGTCTGTACCGGGGTGACTGTCTGTACCGGGGTGACTGTTGGTTCGGCATAACTTTTGGTTTCGGGTGACTGTTGGTTCCGTGTTAATGTTGGTTCGGGGTGATTGTTGGTACCGGGGTTGGTGCTACCGGATGGTTGGTGGTACCGGGTGATAGGTGGTACCGGGTGATAGGTGGTACCCGGTGATCGGTGGTATCGGGTGGTTGGTGGTACCGGGTGTTTGAGGGTCCTGGAAGATTACGGTTACCGGGTGGTCTTTTGTAGAATGGCATCGGGTGACTGTTGGTTCCGGATGGCTTTTGGTTCCGAGTGACTCTTTGTACCATGGGTTATTGTTCCAGGTAACTGTTTGTTCTACTATTCGTTCCGGTTGACTGTCGGTACCGTGTGACTGTTGGTACCCGATAACTGTTGCTACCGGGTAACTGTTGGTACCGGGTGACTATAAGTTCCTTGTGATAAATGTTTCCGGGCGACTGTCGGTACCGGGTCATTGTAGGTTCCGCGGTGACTATCGGTACCGGTGGACTGATTGTTCCGGGTAAATGTTCGTTTCGGTTGACTGTCGGTACCGGGTGACCGTAGGTACCGGGTGACTGTATGTACCGGGGTGACTGTCTGTACCGGGGTGACTCTCTGTACCGGGGTGACTGTCTGTACCGGGGTGATTGTTTGTATCGGGGTGACTGTTGGTGTCGTGTGACTGTTTGTATCGGGTGACATTTGGTATCGGTTGTCTATTGGCATCCGGTGAGTGTAGGTTCGGCATAACTTTTGGTTTCGGGTGACTGTCTGTACCGGGGTGACTGTTTGTACCGGGGTGACTGTCTGTACCGGGGTAACTATCTGTACCGCGGTGACTGTTTGTACCGGGGTGATCTCCACGGAACCGACAGTCACCCCGTACCGACAGTCAACCGGAACGAACATTTACCCGGAACAATCAGTCGCCCGGTACCGACAGTCACCCGGTACCGACAGTCAACCGGAACGAATATTTACCCGGAACAATCAGTCGCTCGGTACCGATAGTCACCGCGGAACCTACAATGACCCGGTACCAACAGTCGCCCGCAACCATTTATCACCAGGAACTTATAGTCACCAGGTACCAACAGTCACCCGGTAGCAACAGTTACCGGGTACCAACAGTCACCCTACAGTCACCATGGAACACCAACCTTAGGTTCAAAGAGTCACTCGGAACCAACAGTCGCCGGAAATCAAAAGTCACCCGAAACCAAAAGCCATCCGGAACCAACAGTCACCCGATGCCATTCTACAAAAGATCACCCGGTATCCGTAATCTTCCAGGACCCTCAAACACCCGGTACCACCTATCACCCGGTACCGCCAACCATCCGGTAGCACCAACCCCCGGTACCAACAATCACCCCGAACCAACATTAACACGGAACCAACAGTCACCCGAAACTAAAAGTTATGCCGAACCAACAGTCACCCCGGTACAGACAGTCACCCCGGTACAGACAGTCACCCCGGTACAGACAGTCACCCCGGTACAGACAGTCACCCCGGTACAGACAGTCACTCCGGTACAGACAGTCTTCGCGGAACCTACAATGACCCGGTACCGACAGCGCCCAGAACCATTTATCACCAGGAACTTATAGTCACCCAGTACCAACAGTTACCCGGTAGCAACAGTTACCGGGTACCAAGAGTCACCCGGTGTCAACAGACACCCGTTACCACCTATCACCCGGTATCACCAACCATCCGGTAGCACCAACCCCCGGTACCAACAATCACCCCGAACCAACATTAACACGGAACCAAAAGTCACCCGAAACCAAAAGCTATGCCGAGCCAACAGTCACCCCGGTACAGACAGTCACCCCGGTACAGACAGTCACCCCGGTACAGACAGTCACCCCGGTACAGACAGTCACCCCGGTACAGACAGTCACCCCGGTACAGACAGTCACCCCGGTACATACAGTCACCCCGGTACAGACAGTCACTCCGGTACAGACAGTCACCCGGGTACAGACTGTCACCACGGTACAGACAGTCACCCCGTTACCGACTGTCTCCCCGGTACCGATATTCACCGCGGAACCTACAATGACCCGGTACCGACAGTCGCCCGGAACCATATATCACCAGGCACTTATAGATACCCGGTGTCAACAGTCACCCCGGTACCTACAGTCACCTGGAACACCAACCTTAGGTTCAAAGAGTCACTCGGAACCAACAGTCACCGGAAATCAAAAGTCACCCGAAACCAAAAGCCATCCGGAACCAACAGTCACCCGATGCCATTCTACAAAAGACCACCCGCTAACCGTAATCTTCCAGTACCCTCAAACACCCGGTACCACCAACCACCCGATACCACCGATCACCGGGTACCACCTATCACCCGGTACCACCTATCACCCGGTACCACCTTTCACCCGGTGTTACCAACCCCCGGTACCAACAATCACCCCGAACCAACATTAACACGGAACCAACAGTCACCCGAAACCAAAAGTTATGCCGAACCAACACTCACTTGATGCAAACAGTCACACGGCACCAACAGTCACCCCGGTACAGACAGTCACCCCGGTACAGACAGTCACCCAGGTACAGACAGTCACCCCGGTACAGACAGTCACCCCGGTACCGAATTCACCCGGTAGCGACAGTCACCCCGTTACCGACTGTCTCCCCGGTACCGACAAACACCCGGTAGCGACAGTCAACCGGAACGAACATTTACCCGGAACAATCAGTTGCCCGGTACCGATAGTCACCGCGGAACCTACAATGACCCGGTACCAACAGTCGCCCGCAACCATTTATCACCAGGAACTTATAGTCACCCGGTACCAACAGTCACCCGGTAGCAACAATCACCCCGAACCAACAGTCACCCGAAACTAAAAGTTATGCCGAACCAATACTCACCCGAAGCAAACAGTCACACGGCACCAACAGTCACCCCGATACAAACAGTCACCCCGGGACAAACAGTCACCCCGGTACAGACAGTCACCCCGGTACAGACAGTCACCCCGGTACAGACAGTCACCCCGGTACAGACAGTCACCCCGGTACAGACAGTCACCCCGGTACAAACAGTCACTCCGGTACAGACAGTCACCCGGGTACAGACAGTCACCCCGGTACAGACAGTCACCCCGGTACAGACAGTCACCCCGGTACAGACAGTCACCCCGGTACAGACAGTCACCCCGGTACAGACAGTCACCCCGGTACAGACAGTCACCCCGGTACGGACAGTCACCCCGGTACAGACAGTCACCCCGGTACAGACAGTCACCCCGGTACAGACAGTCACCCCGGCACAAACAGTCACCCCGGTACAGACAGTCACCCCGGTACAAACAGTCACTCCGGTACAAACAGTCACCCGGGTACAGACAGTCACCCCGGTACAGACAGTCCCCCCGGTACAGACAGTCACCCCGGTACAGACAGTCACCCCGGTACAGACAGTCACCCCGGTACAAACAGTCACTCCGGTACAGACAGTCACCCGGGTACAGACAGTCACCCCGGTACAGACAGTCACCTCGGTACAGACAGTCACCCCGGTACAGACAGTCACCCCGGTACGGACAGTCACCCCGGTACAGTCAGTCACCCCGGTACAGACAATCACCCCGGTACAGACAGTCACCCCGGCACAAACAGTCACCCCGGTACAGACAGTCACCCCGGTACAAACAGTCACTCCGGTACAAACAGTCAACCGGAACGAACATTTACCCGGAACAATCAGAAGCCCGGTACCGACAGTCGCCCATAACCATTTATCAACAGGAACTTATAGTCACCGATTACCAACAGTCACCCGGCACAAACAGTCACCGGAAATCAAAAGTCACCCGAAACCAAAAGCCATCCGGAACCAACAGTCACCCGATGCCATTCTACAAAAGACCACCCGCTAACCGTAATCTTCCAGGACCCTCAAACACCCGGTACCACCAACCACCCGATACCACCTATCACCCGGTACCACCTTTCACCCGGTATTTACCAACCCCCGGTACCAACAATCCCCCCGAACCAACATTAACACGGAACCAACAGTCACCCGAAACCAAAAGTTATGCCGAACCAACACTCACTTGATGCAAACAGTCACACGGCACCAACAGTCACCCCGGTACAAACAGTCACCCCGGTACAGACAGTCACCCCGGTACAGACAGTCACCCCGCTACAGACAATCAAACCGGTGCAGACAGTCACCCCGGTACCGAATTCACCCGGTAGCGACAGTCACCCCGTTACCGACTGTCTCCCCGGTATGGACAAACACCCGGTAGCGACAGTCAACCGGAACGAACATTTACCCGGAACAATCAGTTGCCCGGTACCGATAGTTACCGCGGAACCTACAATGACCCGGTACCAACAGTCGCCCGCAACCATTTATCACCAGGAACTTATAGTCACCCGAAAC
Source organism: Sinella curviseta (assembly GCA_004115045.4). NCBI lineage: Eukaryota > Metazoa > Arthropoda > Collembola > Entomobryomorpha > Entomobryidae > Sinella > Sinella curviseta. The sequence continues at coordinate 2,575,685 of CM023200.3, read as the reverse complement.
TAAAAGTTATGCCGAACCAACACTCACCCGATGCAAACAGTCAGACGGCACCAACAGTCACCCCGATACAAACAGTCAACCCGGTACAGACAGTCACCCCGGTACAGACAGTCACCCCGGTACAGGCAGTCACCCCGGTACAGACAGTCACCCCGGTACAGACAGTCACCCCGGTACAAACAGTCACTCCGGTACAGACAGTCACCCCGGTACAAACAGTCAACCCGGTACAGACAGTCACCCCGGTACAGACAGTCACCCCGGTACAGGCAGTCACCCCGGTACAGACAGTCACCCCGGTACAGACAGTCACCCCGGTACAAACAGTCACTCCGGTACAGACAGTCACCCCGGTACAGACAGTCACCCCGGTACAGACAGTCACCCCGGTACGGACAGTCACCCCGGTACAGTCAGTCACCCCGGTAGAGACAGTCACCCCGGTACAGACAGTCGCCCCGGCACAAACAGTCACCCCGGTACAGACAGTCACCCCGGTACAAACAGTCACTCCGGTACAAACAGTCGACTGTTGGTACCGGGTGACTATAAGTTCCTTGTGATAAATGGTTGCGGGCGACTGTTGGTACGCATAACCGCAACTGATTGTTCCGGGAAAATGTTCGTTCCGGTTGACTGTCGCTACCGGGTGTTTGTCGGTACCGGGGAGACAGTCGGTAACGGGGTGACTGTCGCTACCGGGTGAATTCGGTACCGGGGTGACTGTCTGTACCGGTTTGATTGTCTGTAGCGGGGTGACTGTCTGTACCGGGGTGACTGTCTGTACCGGGGTGACTGTTTGTACCGGGGTGACTGTTGGTGCCGTGTGACTGTTTGCATCAAGTGAGTGTTGGTTCGGCATAACTTTTGGTTTCGGGTGACTGTTGGTTCCGTGTTAATGTTGGTTCGGGGAGATTGTTGGTACCGGGGGTTGGTAATACCGGGTGAAAGGTGGTACCGGGTGATAGGTGGTATCGGGTGGTTGGTGGTACCGGGTGTTTGAGGGTCCTGGAAGATTACGGTTAGCGGGTGGTCTTTTGTAGAATGGCATCGGGTGACTGTTGGTTCCGGATGGCTTTTGGTTTCGGGTGACTTTTGATTTCCGGTGACTGTTTGTACCGGCTGACTGTTGGTAATCGGTGACTATAAGTTCCTGGTGATAAATGGTTATGGGCGACTGTCGGTACCGGGCTTCTGATTGTTCCGGGTAAATGTTCGTTTCGGTTGACTGTCGCTAACCGGGGTGACTGTCTGTACCGGATTGACTGTCTGTACCGGGGTGACTGTCTGTACCGGGGTGACTGTTTGTACCCGGTAACTGTTGCTACCGGGTAACTGTTGGTACTGGGTTACTATAAGTTCCTGGTGATAAATGGTTGCGGGCGACTGTTGGTACCGGGTCATTGTAGGTTCCGCGGTGACTATCGGTACCGGGCAACTGATTGTTCCGGGTAAATGTTCGTTCCGGTTGACTGTCGCTACCGGGTGTTTGTCGGTACCGGGGAGACAGTCGGTAACGGGGTGACTGTCGCTACCGGGTGAATTCGGTACCGAAGTGACTGTCTGTACCGGTTTGATTGTCTGTAGCGGGGTGACTGTCTGTACCGGGGTGACTGTCTGCACCGGGGTGACTGTTTGTACCGGGGTGACTGTTGGTGCCGTGTGACTGTTTGCATCAAGTGAGTGTTTGTTCGGCATAACTTTTGGTTTCGGGTGACTGTTGGTTCCGTGTTAATGTTGGTTCGGGGTGATTGTTGGTACCGGGGGTTGGTAATACCGGGTGAAAGGTGGTACCGGGTGATAGGTGGTACCGGGTGATAGGTGGTACCCGGTGATCGGTGGTATCGGGTGGTTGGTGGTACCGGGTGTTTGAGGGTCCTGGAAGATTACGGTTAGCGGGTGGTCTTTTGTAGAATGGCATCGGGTGACTGTTGGTTCCGGATGGCTTTTGGTTTCGGGTGACTTTTGATTTCCGGTGACTGTTTGTACCGGGTGACTGTTGGTAATCGGTGACTTTAAGTTCCTGGTGATAAATGGTTATGGGCGACAGTCGGTACCGGGCTTCTGATTGTTCCGGGTAAATGTTCGTTCCGGATGACTGTCGCTACCGGAGTGACTGTTTGTACCGGAGTGACTGTTTGTACCGGGGTGACTGTCTGTACCGGGGTGACTGTCTGTACCGGGGTGACTGTCTGTACCGGGGTGACTGTCTGTACCGGGGTGACTGTCTGTACCGGGGTGACTGTCCGTACCGGGGTGACTGTCTGTACCGGGGTGACTGTCTGTACCGGGGTGACTGTCTGTACCGGGGTGACTGTCTGTACCGGGGTGACTGTCTGTACCCGGGTGACTGTCTGTACCGGGGTGACTGTTTGTACCGGGGTGACTGTCTGTACCGGGGTGACTGTCTGTACCGGGGTGACTGTCTGTACCGGGGTGACTGTCTGTACCGGGGTGACTGTTTGTATCGGGGTGACTGTTGGTGCCGTCTGACTGTTTGCATCGGGTGAGTGTTGGTTCGGCATTACTTTTAGTTTCGGGTGACTGTTGGTTCGGGGTGATTGTTGCTACCGGGGTGACTGTCTGTACCGGGGTGACTGTCTGTACCGGGGTGACGGTTTGTACCGGGGTGACTGTTTGTATCGGGGTGACTGTTGGTGCCGTCTGACTGTTTGCATCGGGTGAGTGTTGGTTCGGCATTACTTTTAGTTTCGGGTGACTGTTGGTTCGGGGTGATTGTTGCTACCGGGGTGACTGTCTGTACCGGGGTGACGGTCTGTACCGGGGTGACTGTCTGTACCGGGGTGACTGTCTGTACCGGGGTGACTGTTTGTACCGGGGTGACTGTTGGTGCCGTGTGACTGTGCATCAAGTGAGTGTTGGTTCGGCATAACTTTTGGTTTCGGGTGACTGTTGGTTCCGTGTTAATGTTGGTTCGGGGTGATTGTTGGTACCGGGGAGTTGGTAATACCGGGTGAAAGGTGGTACCGGGTGATAGGTGGTACCGGGTGACAGGTGGTACCCGGTGATCGGTGGTATCGGGTGGTAATTGGTACCGGGTGTTTGAGGGTCCTGGAAGATTACGGTTAGCGGGTGGTCTTTTGTAGAATGGCATCGGGTGACTGTTGGTTCCGGATGGCTTTTGGTTTCGGGTGACTTTTGATTTCCGGTGACTGTTTGTACCGGGTGACTGTTGGTAATCGGTGACTATAAGTTCCTGATGATAAATGGTTATGGGCGACTGTCGGTACCGGGCTTCTGATTGTTCCGGGTAAATGTTCGTTCCGGTTGACTGTCGCTACCGGGTGACTGTCTGTACCGGTGTGACTGTCTGTACCGGGGTGACTGTCTGTACCGGGGTGACTGTCTGTACCGGGGTGACTGTCTGTACCGGGGTGACTGTCTGTACCGGGGTGACTGCTTGCATCGGGTGAGTGTTTGTTCGGCATAACTTTTAGTTTCGGGTGACTGTTGGTTCGGGGTGATTGTTTGTACCGGGGTGACTGTCTGTACCGGGGTGACTGTTTGTGCCGGGGTGACTGTCTGTACCGGGGTGACTGTCCGTACCGGGGTGACTGTCTGTACCGGGGTGACTGTCTGTACCGGGGTGACTGTCTGTACCGGGGTGACTGTCTGTACCGGGGTGACTGTCTGTACCGGGGTGACTGTCTGTACCGGAGTGACTGTTTGTACCGGGGTGACTGTCTGTACCGGGGTGACTGTCTGTACCGGGGTGACTGTCTGTACCGGGGTGACTGTCTGTACCGGGGTGACTGTTTGTACCGGGGTGACTGTTTGTATCGGGGTGACTGTTGCTACCGGGTGACTGTTGGTACCGGGTGACTATAAGTTCCTGGTGATAAATGGTTGCGGGCGACTGTTGGTACCGGGTCATTGTAGGTTCCGCGGTGACCATCGGTACCGGGCAACTGATTGTTCCGGGTAAATGTTCGTTCCGGTTGACTGTCGCTACCGGGTGTTTGTCGGTACCGGGGAGACAGTCGGTAACGGGGTGACTGTCGCTACCGGGTGAATTCGGTACCGGGGTGACTGTCTGAACCGGTTTGATTGTCTGTACCGGGGTGACTGTCTGTACCGGGGTGACTGTCTGTACCGGGGTGACTGTCTGTACCGGGGTGACTGTCTGTACCGGGGTGACTGTCTGTACCGGGGTGACTGTCTGTACCCGGGTGACTGTCTGTACCGGAGTGACTGTTTGTACCGGGTGACTGTCTGTACCGGGGTGACTGTCTGTACCGGGGTGACTGTCTGTACCGGGGTGACTGTCTGTACCGGGGTGACTGTCTGTACCGGGGTGACTGTCTGTACCCGGGTGACTGTCTGTACCGGAGTGACTGTTTGTACCGGGTGACTGTCTGTACCGGGGTGACTGTCTGTACCGGGGTGACTGTCTGTACCGGGGTGACTGTCTGTACCGGGGTGACTGTCTGTACCGGGGTGACTGTCTGTACCGGGGTGACTGTCTGTACCGGGGTGACTGTCTGTACCGGGGTGACTGTTTGTACCGGGGTGACTGTTGGTGCCGTGTGACTGTTTGCATCAAGTGAGTGTTGGTTCGGCATAACTTTTGGTTTCGGGTGACTGTTGGTTCCGTGTTAATGTTATTTCCGGGTGATAGGTGGTACCGGGTGATAGGTGGTACCCGGTGATCGGTGGTATCGGGTGGTTGGTGGTACCGGGTGTTTGAGGGTCCTGGAAGATTACGGTTAGCGGGTGGTCTTTTGTAGAATGGCATCGGGTGACTGTTGGTTCCGGATGGCTTTTGGTTTCGGGTGACTTTTGATTTCCGGTGACTGTTTGTACCGGGTGACTGTTGGTAATCGGTGACTATAAGTTCCTGGTGATAAATGGTTATGGGCGACTGTCGGTACCGGGCTTCTGATTGTTCCGGGTAAATGTTCGTTCCGGTTGACTGTCGCTAACCGGGTGACTGTTTGTACCGGAGTGACTGTTTGTACCGGGGTGACTGTCTGTACCGGGGTGACTGTTTGTACCGGGGTGACTGTCTGTACCGGGGTGACTGTCTGTACCGGGGTGACTGTCTGTACCGGGGTGACTGTCTGTACCGGGGTAACTGTCTGTACCGGAGTGACTGTCTGTACCGGGGTGACTGTCTGTACCGGGGTGACTGTCTGTACCGGGGTGACTGTCGGTACCGGAGTGACTGTTTGTACCGGGGTGACTGTCTGTACCGGGGTGACTGTCTGTACCGGGGTGACTGTCTGTACCGGGGTGACTGTCTGTACCGGGGTGACTGTCTGTACCGGGGTGACTGTCTGTACCGGGGTGACTGTTGGTGCCGTGTGACTGTTTGCATCGGGTGAGTGTTGGTTCGGCATATTTTTTAGTTTCGGGTGACTGTTGGTTCGGGGTGATTGTTGGTACCGGGGTGATTGTTGGTACCGGGGGTTGGTGCTACCGGATGGTTGGTGGTACCGGGTGATAGGTGCTACCGGATGGTTGGTGGTAGCGGGTGATAGGTGGTACCGGATGACCGGTGGTATCGGGTGGTAGGTGGTTGCGGGTGTTTGAGGGTCCTGGAAGATTACGGTTACCGGATGATCTTTTGTAGAATGTCATCGGGTGACTGTTGGTTCCGGATGGCTTTTGGTTGCGGGTGACTTTTGATTTCCGATGACTGTTGGTTCCGAGTGACTCTTTGTACCGGGGGTTGGTGTTCCAGGTGACTGTAAGTACCGGGGTGACTGTTGGTACTTGTGGCATTGGTTGGCATCGGTTGTCTGTTGGCATCGGGTGAGTGTAGGTTCGGCATAACTTTTGGTTTCAGGTGACTGTTGGGTCCGTGTTAATGTTGGTACCCGTGGTTGGTGCTACCGGATGGTTGGTGGTACCGGGTGATAGGTGGTACCGCGTGATAGGTGGTACCGGGTGATCGGTGGTATCGGGTGGTAGGTGATACCGGGTGATAGGTGGTACCGGGTGATCGGTGGTATTGGGTGGTAGGTGGTACCGGGTGATCTTTTGTAGAATGGCATCGGATGACTGTTGGTTCCGGATGGCTTTTGGTTTCGGGTGACTTTTGATTTCCGGTGACTGTTGGTTCCGAGTGACTCTTTGAACCTAAGGTTGGTGTTCCAGGTGACTGTAGGTACCGGGTTGACTGTTGACACCGGGCGACTGTTGGTACCCTGTAACTGTTGGTACCGGGTGACTATAAGTTCCTGGTGATAAATGGTTGCGGGCGACTGTTGGTACCGTGTCATTGTAGGTTCCGGGGTGACTATCTTTACCGGGTGACTGCAGGTACCGGGCGACTGATTGTTCCTGGTAAATGTTCGTTCCGGTTGACTGTAGGTACCGGGTGACCGTAGGTACAGGGTGACTGTCGGTATCGGGGATATAGTCGGTAGCGGGGTGACTGTTTTTACCGGGGTGACTGTCGGTACCGGGGACACAGTCGGTAACGGGGTGACTGTCTGTACCAGGGTGACTGTATGTACCCGGGTGACTGTCTGTACCGGAGTGACTGTCTGTACCGGGGTGACTGTCTGTACCGTGGTGACTGTCTGTACCGGGATGACTGTCTGTACCAGGGTGACTGTCTGTACCGGGGTGACTGTTTGTATCTGGGTGAGTGTTGGCTCGGCATAACTTTTGGTTTCGGGTGACTTTTGGGTCCGTGTTAATGTTGGTTCGCGGTGATTGTTGGTAACGGGGGTTTTATGGTACCGGATGGTTGGTCGTACCGGGTGATAGGTGGTACTGGGTGATAGGTGGTACCTGGTGATCGGTGGTATCGGGTGGTAATTGGTACCGGGTGATTGAGGGTCCTGGAAGATTACGGGTACCGGGTGATCTTTTGTAGAATGTCATCGGATGGCTTTTGGTTTCGGGTGACTTTTGATTTCCGGTGACTGTTGGTTCCGATTGACTCTTTGTACGGGGGGATGGTATTCCAGGTGACTGTAGGTACCGGGGTGACTGTCTGTACCGGGGTGACTGTCTGTACCGGGGTTACTGTTTGACTCGGGAGATTATTGGTTCGGCATAACTTTTGGTTTCGGGTGACTGTTGGTTCGGGGTGATTGTTGGTACCGGGGTGATTGTTGGTACCGGGGGTTGGTGCTATCGTATGGTTGGTGGTACCGGGTGATAGGTGCTACCGGATGGTTTGTGGTACCGGGTGATAGGTGGTACCGGATGATCTGTGGTATCGGGTGGTAGGTGGTAGCGGGTGTTTGAGGGTCCTGGAAGATTACGGTTACCGGGTGATCTTTTGTAGAATGACATCGGGTGACTGTTGGTACTGTGTCATTGTACGTTCCGCGGTGACTATCGGTACAGGGTGACTGCAGGTACCGGGCGACTGATTTTTCCGGTAAATGTTTGTTCCGGTTGACTGTCGGTACCGGGTGACCGTAGGTACAGGGTGACTGTCGGTATCGGGGATAGTGTCGGTACCGGGATGACTGTGTGTACCGGAGTGACTGTTTGTACCGGAGTGACTGTTTGTACCGGAGTGACTGTTGGTGCCGTGTGACTGTTTGCATCGGGTGAGTGTTGGCTCGGCATAACTTTTGGTTTCGGGTGACTTTTGGGGCCGTGTTAATGTTGGTTCGGGGTGATAGTTGGTACCGGAGGTTGGTGCTACCGGATGGTTGGTCGTACCGGGTGATAGGTGGTACCGGGTGACTGTTGGTACCGGATGACTGTTGGTACCGGGTGACTGTTGGTACCGGGTGACTGTTGGTACCCGGTGACTGTTGGTACCCGGTAACTGTTGGTACCCGGTAACTGTTGTACCGCGTGAATGTTGGGACAGGGTGACTCTTGGTACCAGCTGACAGATGGTTCTGGTTGAATGATGGTTCCTGGTGACTTTGGGTACCGGGGGACTTTTGGTACCGGGGGACTTTTGGTACCGCAGCACTTAACTATAGGTACCTGGTGACTAGCAAACTGGCGATTGTTAGCACGAGAATATCGATGATATTGGAAACGGGAAGTAATGTAGTGGAGACTTATCTAATGACGTATCTGCTGCTACTATTTATTGTTTGCTACTTGGGAAATGGATGTTACAAGCGAAGGCTTCTGCCATTTGGCTATACTTGTATTGATATCAGTGTTCGTAAATGTGGACTGTTAATGTAGGCGGAATGTTCTAACGAATTTCTATGTGATATGATATAGTTATCTGGATGGATTCTGCAACAGTTAATATTCAGCAATGTGCAGACACTCAACACGTTTGTTGTTACAAAAATTTCACAACGTGATTTTTTTAGAATTCTGGGAACTGTGCTTGCTTTCTTCATGTACTTTGTATTCCATCCTCAATTTATACAAAATGTATCCGCGCTGTGAAGCCGTAAAATTGCGCATGATCTGTTCAATTGTCCTTCTAATTGTTCTCCTGATATCATTCCCATGTTGTGCTCGGGACAATGTTTTGTGTGGGTTCACGGTTATTCGTCTACGTAATAGGACTGAACATTTTCTGCACCGAATTAGTCGTCAGTTCCCACAGGTAATCAAAATAAAGTTGAAGACAATAACTCTACACCAAACTTTATATCCGGAGCACTACAACAAATAAACATCCAGCTTTATCTTATTGGTGAATAAAAAACAAACGCATTTATCGAATTCATATGAAGAGTGTCCGTATAGGAGGAATTAACGTTAGTTCAAAATTAGATGTATTTCGGACTGTTTCGTCGCGTTATCGAATCGTCTTTCCAAGGAATGTACAAACCGTACTGCAAATTTTGAATCGAAACATATAGCCCAGGTGACTCTCAAACAGTATAAAGTCGCAGGCTGCAGTCGGTAATGATATAAATGGCAAGCACAACATTCATTCCAGTATTGCGGCATAGTCGTAATGATATATTTTGTCGACGTCTGTATAAAGATAAGATTTAGCTTGTATTATGGCTATCGGGAAATGACAATTCACAAGTTTAATGTGCTTTAACAGGAAGTCTTGTGTTACAGTCCACAAATTGAAATGTAGTCTCATGATTATATGTTATATTAAGCGAACCGATGCTTCTCATCTTATGCTGTCGCTGTTTACTGGACTCCGAATCCGCTCTGGACTCCGCTGTATAGTGGAGTCCAACTCCCAAAAAGACAAGAATACACACAATTTACTACAACTGAATAATAAGATGTCTTAACAGAAACATGGTAAAGTGCATGCATTACAAATCATAAGTGAGCTTTTGTAAATAGCAATTGATCTGCTCTTTCGGAATTACTATTTTAGTTTTCTATACAAGTGATCAGGCTGTTCAATATTTACTTGCTTTTTATAACACTTTTGACAATGGTATGAATTCAAACCGGTTACAAATAGATTAAGCAAATTACTAATGCTGTTATAATATTGGATCACAGGCAATTCTGCATTCCGGATTAGTGCAGCCACACAGTGAGGTACACATTTTACTGAAATCCGATTACTTCAACAGTCCGGTCCTGCGTTTACCGATGGAGCAGTATCATATTCTGGAAACTGGAATTTGCATGTAAATGTTAATATATAAAATGCTTAGTAGTTTTGATTATGCCATAAATACGTACTATGTAAAACAACCGTGCCAAAACGTTCCACAATGTGCAACTGTTTTTTGGTACATAGGAAAGGTATTAAGATAGCTATTAGAAAGGTTTTGGGGCAACCATCATATAGCGAGGATAAGAGGATATAATTAATTTTAGGGTGGCATTTATAGTTGTAAAGTCACATTGTTTGTATCATTGGTACAACATGAAATTGAGCAAAAAGCAAATACTTTTTGCAAAATGTCAACCAGATAATATTTGTTATTAGTGTTCCCGCTCCTATTGATATCTCGCTTTTGATTTTCCGTTGGTGGGTTTGTGAGCACTGTTGTCGTTAATTTATCTTCTTCATCGCAACAGTTCTTATCGCGGCAACACAAATCCATAATCAACGTATAATAAATCGCGGGAAGAAAACCATAAAGTATACTCCGTTTTTAACATTCATTAAAAAGTATATCGTTATTCACAGTTTAATTTTGTGCAGTGATAATTTCATTATTACGTCACAACATTATACTAAACATGAACGGGCGAATTTTGCACTCGACAAACTAAAGGTTTTTAAACTTAAGTTTTCGTTGATGACCTTCGAGGTCATTTCGGTGGTGACTTTAGACAAGTCATCTTGCATCACTTTTCAAAGCCCGTCCAACGTAGTGGGTCGTCTTTGGAAGAGCTGCTATTTCAAAAAGCCAATCCCGAAAAAATCGATTGGCGATGCATCTGGAGATTTGGTAGTTATATGTTGTTTTTCATGATGGATACCCATTGTCAAGTTTTTAGTGAAGGCCTTCGGCGTGGGCGAACGTCTGTCTCTACGTGTGTGAAGTGGTCGCGTTATGATGAACGTTGACTTTGCTGGCGTCTTGACAAGAGAGTGAAGGAAGATTAACATCCAACAGAGGTTGAAAAACACTGCCAATATAAAACTCTGAGTTAACCAAAACATTTGGTTGGGCACGAACTAATGGTAATGGACCCCGGCTACTTAACGCTCCGACGACCATCATTTTCGCTCCAAATTTTTCGTGTCTGTCATTGACAAAGTTTTTGATCTCTGGTGCGGCCGTCATGTAACAGATTCGACTCTCCCCGTTGCAGTTGTCAACAAAAAACAAACTGCGTCTAATGTGACAATACATGCACACTTGTAAACATCCAGATGATCTTCATGCAGACTTCCGGTTTTGACGAGGGCTGGGTTTCAGTGCGTGAACAATTGTCTTTTTACGCACTCGTTTCTTTGAGTTTTGTTTTATAATTTTCGCCATAGTATCATGGGATACTTTGCACTGACGTGCCATTTATTTTTGCGATGAGGGATCAACTTTCCAGGTCACACAGTTGACCTTATCAATAATGGTCTTTGTCCTAACTTTGTACGGCTGTACGTTTTGAGGGCTGGTGAGACCTGGTGCTTTGTTTTCTCTTCGTTTACCAGTCCCGTTAAGAATATTAAAGTTATCTCATCGGTTAGTGTCATTTCCAAGGTTACTGACATGTTTTAAGATGACCTTTTGTGTCAAATTAGCACTGGAAACTGGTCGCATCTTTTCTCCTCACACTCAGCAGCAATTTTCTAGGACATCATGATCGGTATTAAGCAGCTAAAGTACTACATTTAATCCACAACAGCTGGTTTACTACATATACAAATATTTAGCGATAACTACTTACCTAATTATCATTAAACTTACTTCTTTAAAGTGCAAAATACGTCCGTTCATGTTTTGTAAATTTTTCCATCATTTGGCTTAGGCGTACAATAGAGAAAAAACAGTTAACCAGTGTTAATAAAATAGTATGATTTTATTTTAATGATTTATAAATGTTATTGTTCAAATATTCCCGGTTGGTGATATTGTTGACGATTTATAAATTGTCAGAGTGCTTGGTAGCCACTATGATCAGGGAAATCCGGAAGCTAAGAGTCATGAGTACAAACTTATGGAGATGGTAAAATAGTAACGAGTAAAAAAATCTGATATACACAGTTCAATCTGTTCTCAACTAAAATACATATAACGTGGAAAGGTAAATATTTGTCATAAGCGATTTTAGTCTCCGTCATCAATTATACCAAACTAAAACGTTTTTCATTGATCAAATGCCACCAGTTGACTAGGTTGACCAGGATGGATGAGCCAAGAGTAACAATATATACGGCCATAAAATATCTGGCGAAATTATATATATATCTGGCGGCGTTATAATAACGAGCTGTTTAACATATACTAAACCAAACTATTTGTAGTGCCATAGTGCATTTCGCCACTATCTCACATGATTACAATATATACAAATACAAGAGAAGTAAAATTAAAATGTGCATAAATGATAATCGAAACGTGTCTGAAATTGTGGGTAAGCATTGTTACAAGTGGAGACGAACACAAAGCATTACATTCGGTGGATATTTGAAAATGCCCAACATCTGTGCATGTTGTAAATATTTTGGAAGCAAGATCCAAAGTATACCGAAATAAGATAAAAAAAGTAGCGTTTGAACAAGTCGAAAATTTCCTCAAATTGTTACATGCTAATACTAACGAGGTTCGTGGTGGAACCAGTTGGCGAACCCTAAGTTAAAGTGGCTTCTCAACGCTGTTTTGTTTCATGTTCCTTACGTATTTTTGTGATTTGTTTTAGTGATCCACGGGTAGAGAATCTGTTTCGCAGCAAAAACGGTGGTTTCCCGTCAAACAAAACAATACTGACGTCCCCAAGCAACACTTCCGACAATTCGAAAGAAAATCCAGGGATGCTTTCAGACCACTTCCACAGAATAGAGCTTGCAGAGTTTCAATTATATCTTACAACATCCGATTCGTACCTAGTTCTGACGGAGATAGGTCGCGATTCTGAAAAATTTTATTGGGCGTTCAAGAAAACACGAGATGATAAATATACCCTTGTTCAAAAGGGAGCGACAGATAAAGAGGTTCGAGTGCTTTCAATACCAGAGGAATTTGAAATGTATGGAAGGTTTGACAAAGTATTGAAATTGGTTCCACTTGGATCGGAGAAGGGACATCGGTTCGAGTTTTCCACACAGCTCAATCTGCAACATTATGTATCATTGATTTCTTCATCAGATCCGTTTCGCGGAATCTCAGTGTGTCCGTTCTGCATTAATATAGAGAAACCATTGAGCTTGTTAGTATTAACTAGTTACGACGACGAACTGGCGCAGTTCTCGGTACAAGTAAACGTAGAAACCATAAACGAGTATATAGACAGGTTATCGTTTTTTGGTAGTACCTACACAAACAAAATTTACAGCAATAAAACAAGTGGCGGCGAAAAGACACATAGTACAAATGTAGTATACAAAATGAAATATGTTTTAAACCAGGAACCATCCATTGAGATTAGATACAGAAATTTCAACCCAGACATACATTACCTGTTTGACACTCAGAAGCAGTCGACTAGACTTTTTGCAATTGCTTCCCATTATGCTACCGGTTTGTCAAATTGCTTATTCCATGTCAGTTCAGGTGTTTTGGAATGTAAAATGAGAAATGACTACCATGTTGGAATGTCATACTCTCTACCAAGCTTCACAAAACTAAATTATATAATAGGTGAAACACAAGTAGGTCTCAACACAATAAGCTTTCTTGAGATCGTGTACCTAGAAATTCTTTCTAGAAAAATCTCAATTTGCCCTAATACGACGTGCATAAAGACAGACCGGCTAGACCCTGAGGGTATAAAAGTAGCCCTCTTGAGTGCAGGCGTGAATGAAGAGGATGTACTTAGCGAACGCGGCGGAACGTACCTTCTGAGACGTGGAACGTTGACGCTACACAACTATACGTTCTTTCATATAAATGTCACGGATGGACAGCAATCCAAATGCAGGACGTAGGCGTTGATAATGCATAGTAATTTTCAAACTAGCGAGTATTTAAAAAATAGTTAATCAGTGCAACAAAGTTTGAATGTCACGGAACAAATTTAGGATACATCAATGACCAACAATTTGAATAATTTCAGACACCAGTTTATTGCCGTCAGTATCTGAAAATACATTTAATTGGTGAAAGGTTATTCATTCGAAGCACTAAGGAAACGATCATATTTAGATTATATAGCATCAATACAAAATCGCAATACCATATACTCGAAATTGCCGCATCTTCTAGTTAGATTCGCAGTAGTAGTTTGAGAGTAGCTAACAACTCATCGGGTTTCGGTGACATACCAGTGAAGCCCAAAAAATTATAAATGCATACCATGGGTGTATACCAAATGAAACAAAGAGTAACGGTAAACAAATCACTCCCTAATACCACACCATCACCGATTTAAAGACAGATTACTTGAACGGTGTGGGATAAGCGTTGCAGCGTCGCTTCAGAACAAATACAACATACATGCAATAAAAGTTTATGAATTCTAATCTAGAAATAATATTATGCTATCAATCCAATTATGTTCCAACAATCTTCGTGCCGACAATATATATCGGCAAGAGCGATTATTACTGTTCAATAAATATGTGCTTCCACAATATCCGAAAATTCATGTAAGGGTTTCGTCCATTATTTGAGTATTTGATTTTCAATGCAATACCTAGTTTGTGGCACAAGCCGTCACTTATAACATTATGTACTGGTACATCCTCATGCTGGTCAGTCAAGCATTACAAAAAAGAATTAAGATAATTTACCCACCGACACAAAAACCTGTATTACGCTAGTCATACGATAGTAACTAATTATGCAACACATTTTCATACTATAAATTGCGGTAAGTAAATCATAATACATAAACCAACGAATATTCACTGAAGATATTCGGTGTTCTAGATTCATCTTTTAATTGCCCAAGAACAAATACTTTTCCTGGATTGAATCCGAAACGTTGTATACCTTCGTTCGTTTGTTATTCTACCTTTTGCAGCTCAGAACTACTGCCATGTTAAACTATTCACTTACGTGTCTAATAATACCTCTGAAGCTAATTATTGATACACATCGGATAGAATAAATTCGTATATAAATGCGCTTCACGCCATTCCAAATCGATCCAGGATGTGGAATTTTCGCCAACTCGGATCCCCTCTATTGTACCAATTACAAGATCCCAATGAAGGTTTTTTTTGTTAAAGCGTACTTCTGAAGAATATCTTATGGTTATCGCAGTCGGTTTCATTTACCATCACCTTGTCACCGATGATTTTGCGCCATTGGGGTTTTTAAAAAAGTTAGTTAACCGCTTCTCCACTTTTCCTCAATACGACACGCCCCAATTGTAATCTGGCGGCTCAGACACTGACTTTACAGGATTCAAGAATAAGCTGTTTGAAAGGCTATTGTGACTTCAGTTGATCATAATATATGGAAACACGCAGATGAAAATCGATTTACACAAAGAAATTAAATAACTAAGGATCAGATGGGAAGGATAATTGTTCTGTTGACAATGAGTATTGCTACCGTTTTATTTAAAGTTAACTGGACTGAAAATATGTAATGAATTGAACTATCGATACTACTTACTTTTCGATTCAACTTAACTCAAGGTTTAGGTAACTATATATAATTTTATTTGCGCAATAAACCCGGGCAATTGCCTGCTTAGAGTAGTGGTAGTAAATATTTCGGTAACCCGCGAATAATGTTGAAGCAGTTGACTTACCAGTAAGGCCTCTTAAGCGAAGCTGAGATAATGGGCTCAAAATTCGTTTTCCTACGTTTTCGGCGACCCTGAAAACGTAGCAAAACTTAAAATTTGCTAAATGCTTAATTCATAGCTTCTATGGCCAAATGTTCTATTTCGTTACTGCCAAATACAAATGTTGTAAGAAGAATGTGCCTGACGTTCAAGCTTCTTTTTTGGACCCTACTCGAAACTACGCTTTAAACTAAAATGTCTATAAATTCGTTAATATCTTCAATTCTCTAATCCAATTTGGCCGTCCTATATATCTCATAATAGAAGAAAAAACGATGTAACGAAGTCACGTTACGACGCGCAAGCCTGATCATCTACGGGACAAATAAATACAATATCTATAAACCTTGATAACTTCTAACAGGCAAAATCTTACGATTAGTATTTAAACGGAGCGAATATACAGTATCATCAAATTGTGTATGTTTTTTGCTAACAATGAAAGATATATTTTGGTAGGTCTGCTTTGATGAAACGTCACTTGCCCGCTCGGCTCCGTTAGAAGACAGTAACGGAAACAGTAGAGGCCGATGTGCCTAATTAAATAAAACTATGCCAAACACAGCCATAGCTGTTGGAAATAGGTAACACTATGTCCATAGAATAAGGTGACACCTCTTCTAGATTGGAAAGTAATACAGCTCGTGTACTAAAATGTAATATCCTGTGTGTACTGTAATTGATAACACCAAGTTCATTCAGTTGGTCAGTTAGTTACAACAAAACAGTGTATTTGCCTGTAGAAGCTATAAACTAAGTATTTAGCAAATTTTAAGTGTACCTAGGTTTTCAGGGTCGCCGAAAACGTAGGAAAACAAATTTTGAGCCCATTATCTCAGCTTCGCTTAAGAGGCCTTACTGGTTAGTTGTGGCGGGTACCGAAAGATAGATTCTGATGTCAGAGAGTTGAACGCCTAGAACTCAAGATGCAGAAAAGAAAGGCTTAATTAAGTTACATAGTCTTGCACAAATATACACTAAATATGTCAGTAACAACTGTCGGCTGGGGTAAACTTAGACATTGGATCCCTGGTACGGTGCGCGTGACTACACAATAGGGATTGCATGGACCCTTCTTGGCATCATTGAACAAATACAAGGAGCTAGAGCATACGCTGCAAGAACATTAATCTCGTTTCTATGTATCAATCTTATGTTCACATTAAACTCATGGCGCATTCCTTCAAGAGACCAACAAGAGTACGAAATCTACTCACCTTCACAAACAATGCCTTCTTGTCTTGTTCATTTCCTTCATTACTGTATCATCACATCATAAGCTCGCTCTTTGATGATCACAACTAACCAATGGTCATGACCGAAACAATGGCAACCGGCTATATCGCGTTGACATCTGTCAGTATTGTGTAGATTTTTGTTGTTTTTTATTTGTTTCAAGGCATTGTACGTCAATTAATTGTTTTGTCCGGTCAAACGGTGGATTTTTGCGTGTGTTGTGTCGAGTCTATATCATTCTTACGTCTATTTAGGATGTAAGTTCCCGAGTAGGTTGAATAGCCCCTCGTTTCACCCCGATAGGGTCGCGTCAGATTATCGTTATTGTTGCTTGTTATTATTGTCGAATAAAAAAACATAATTGCGGTTGACGTGTATGGTGAGAGGTTATACATGGGTATGATACTGTTGTTAACTTTGGAGACCTGTTACGTCTTTGTGCAAGAGGTGACGTTTGCCATTAAATGCCTTTAAGGATTTATCCATTACTTCATACTTCAAGGTGTGTGTCATTTGACGGTAGGCTAAGTTAATTACGACTTTTGTGCGAGTATCGCAGATATGGTTCATGATGGTTAGCAATTTATTGAAAGCAGTGAGCAGGTACTTCAGAGCTAGAAGGAACAAGTGCTGGATGCAACGAAGCTTTTCAGATTCGTGTTCACCTGTCTGTGGAAGTTGATACCAGACGTTGTGAAAAGGTCAATGAGGTGAAGAGGTAAGTTTGGTGAGCTAGGTAGATATAGCGATGTTTGTTGTATGGTTGTTGTATATATTGAACGTGTCTCTTTTGAGGCAAATTACTTGTTCATTGTTCAAGCGAACCGTTACCACCCAGACCAGTCTATGAATTAAGCTTCATTTCGTTTTCTATTTTCAAAGTTTATTGATGTTCTACGCTGTCGCCGTTTGCATACAGCTGTATAATAGGTAGTCTCCGCGGTAGGTAGATGAGTAAGATAACTCCTTCAGCCATTTCAATTGCCAATAGAACAACTACAATCAGTTTGCACCACATGCATTTTGTCGGGATTCGAGGGTTTCGCCCATTGTCAGCAGTGCTTTTGATGATCACTGTTGATCTCAACCAGGATTGCACCTAACGTCACAGAAAAACGATTCGGATCGATGGATACGTGCTTAACAAAATTGACCTGTAACATAGGACAATCAAACGTTAACCAAGGAATCCCAATTTTATTTACACAAGACTGACTTAACGTTAAAAACAATTTAATTAATTAATTACCAACGGGCCAAAGACAAAAGTATATTTTTGCAACCAGCAAAGAGTATTCTTTAGACACATCAAAGATCTGGAGAAGAGTGAGGATTCCGTACCGAGGACGGGGTGGTATGTGGCTGATGTTGTTGTGCTCCTATTGGAAAAAACCGCATGTGAGCGTGCTACCCATGAGAGCGTGCGACCCATGAGATCGTGCGACCCATGAGATCGTGCAACCCATGAGAGCGTGTGAGCCATGATGCTCTCATCTCCATAACACATAAAATGGAAAGGAGGCGTGCATCAGTCCACCAACTGTGCAAATTCCAGCGGTGGAATCTTGGGCAGGATAAAGCATTCCGAAAAACACCCGAACCCTCAATAATTTCCCGAACCCTTAATAATTCCCCGACACATTTAATCCCATAAGGTTTTTACCCATTTGACATCGAGGAGTTTCTCACGTTGTTTTCAAACATATGGGATTACCTCATAAATATCGCCTTCAAAAAAATTGGCCCCATGTTAGCTCCTCTCTAGAGTCTTCCTCTTCCACCCTTTGGGTGACAGTGGAGCTACCAACCAGATTGCGGATCGGAGTACCCTAAGCTCGTAATCATTGATTATGCTCGCTACCTAAAATCCGCGAAAAAAATCCGCCGTGTTTGAATCATGCAAAATTCCTTAACATAGGTCAGCGACACAGTGTTATAAATAATATTTAAAAAATGACCTCAATATAAAATCGCTGAAAAAGTTTGTTAGGTAAACTGTTTTAATATTTTTAAATAGTGAATATTTATTATTTCGAAATAATTACACGCATAATTAACTTAATTACCTTCGGACAATTAAAATTTATTTCGCCCAATAGAGCTGACACGTTGTACATACATAGAGTTTGGAACGATAAATAACCATGTGGAGAAGAAAATAGTTAATTGTCAACCTTAATTACTTAATAATGCTAATTAGATTAGGACAATTAAAATTGAACTGGCCCAATAGAGCTGAAACTCTGCACATACAAAGAGTTGACAACGTCGAATAACCTTGTGGTGACAAGAATGGTTAATTGTAAACCTTAATTACTTAATTATGCAATTTATTGAAAGACAAATGAATATCTTCTAGTTGTGTCAGGAGCATCAGTTACATAGGGTCATATTTTGAGTACTTTTGATCGTGTGGCTTAATCAATTTTTCAACATTTAACAAAAGTCGACCATCCTATGAGACAAAATGTTGTAATTCTTGCTCACTTATGAAGACCCGTGATCGTTAAATGTTTGAAATTGATGTCATATACATAACGAGACTTCTTTCAAAATATGTGCTTACATTAGCGGCCATTTATCAAATGGAAGATGCGTTGCTGTGGAACATCAGTAGAACATTAAAAATTAGGAATTTAGTACTGTAGTATTCAGAACGTATCATTCGTCAAGTTCTAACGTAATGGAGAAACTAATATAGTACAGCTTCATATTTATTACATGCGCTCTTATGATCGTACCTGAGACACCATTTTCAAAATATCATACATATAGTCGCATCTTGAAGGACAAGTTGTTTCTAAAATAGTCTGGACACTCTAGCTTGGTAAATGTCATGGTCTTCTTTTTTTGCTCTTCCACCGCAAGTGTCGTCAACTAAGAAATGTTACTCTGCAAACGTTGCTGCGTACAAGAATGCATTATTTTTGTTAGGCTTTTTATTTGCATTTAAATTTATCCTTAGAATAGCGTCAAATGTCTCAGAACCTAGGCCGCTTCTTGCACCAGCGTCAATCCGAGTTAACACGCTGAAACCTAAATGGAATTGTTAACATTCAGTATTGCGCACTACCGAAGAATCATTGATTTTATTAGTAATGCCCTAAAAATATTACCACTTTCATCTTCCGTTGAACTATCGCTTAAACCATGAGGGTTACGAGGAACTCTCGGAGTTGTTCTGGTAACTCCAACACGCCGCTCTTATTTTGCAGAACCATCGGCCAAAATAAGCTTGGATTGCTTCGGAAATTTTGTGAGTAGGTTGGATTCTGTTGAAGCTGCTCGACCAAGTAAAAGTAGTAAATTCCAATTTGATTACAATTTCCTTCAGCGTACTTACAGCGGAATTTACAAACCAATTTGAGCTCGTCCATTTTTTCTTTCCCCTCCAATTTTGTATTGAACTCCCTGTTGTCGAATACAATCATAGCGGTAGTCAAATCTGTGCTAAAGTATTGTTGAATTGCCTTTAGTAGCTTCTCGTATATCGTAGCCCGGACGTTTATTTGTTTAAAGTCTAGATCAATCTTGCTAGGGATAGAGACACCGTTGTCACAGATGGGAACTGGTTAGCCAACTGAAACTTCCAAAGGGACGAAATTATTCTTTAACACAAAATAGGGTCATACTGCGTATTAAATTGTTTTTTCGGTAAGTATTTTTATATGATGTCAGCAGAGCAGATGTGGAAATATTGCACATGCTTCCGACATATGATTATGAGCATAGAGCTTAACCCGCGACATGGACCCACTTTTGGAAGAATTTCCAATTTAGAGTCATCGATTTCAGCGATCTTTGTTTTTTGTGATGCGTAATTCTCGTGAAATAAAGAAATAAAGCGTGTGCATCCCATCATCGGAGGATATCTATTTTTAGACCACTGCGGGCATTTTCTTTGTGAAATGTTCAACTCGTTCTCAGGCGGACTCAACGGGTTTAGATTTATATACCTTTCTTGATGACGTATCTGCGCAAAAATGGCATTGGCGTAACCACATACAGCATATAGAAATAGTAATGCATATAGTCAATTACGAAGCTAAAATAATGTAAGTTTCTATGCATCAGCTGCCTGTCAGTCCGTATAACTTCTTCCTCATCTCCGGTTTTAGTGTTACCATGGTCAGCAAAGGTTAGTGCTAGCTAATAGACTCAACGCAGCTATAATCATAGTCATACTGCTCCGTTCCTTTTTTGATGGAAAAATACGGTTGCTATTGACATAACTACGGGGTGGACAAGTAAGTTTATTTCGATCACAAACATTGCTCTGTGACGAAATGAAATCAGACTTGATAGTCATTATGGCCTTAGCTTTAAATTAGCTTAGCTCAATATTTTATCCTCAATCTCTTAATTTAAAAGATAATTTAAATGTTATTTATGTCGCTCCCCTAAAGCTAAATCCAACCATACTATTAACAGAAACCAAAGTAGTATTGCATTTCGACAGTGTAAATACAAAATATTTCCATATCCATCATGTTATTGTTCGTCATCATTTAATTTGTGTACAGAGTTTAAGCAGAGTACAGGTAATTAGCATAATTAAGTAATTAAGGTTGACAATTAACTATTTT
Source organism: Sinella curviseta (assembly GCA_004115045.4). Classification (NCBI taxonomy): domain Eukaryota; kingdom Metazoa; phylum Arthropoda; class Collembola; order Entomobryomorpha; family Entomobryidae; genus Sinella; species Sinella curviseta. Next base: position 2,554,620 of record CM023200.3, on the reverse strand, counting down.
CGTCCCCACAAGGTTATTCTACGTTGTCAATTATATGTATGCACAGAGTTTCAGCACCTTCGGGCGATATCAATATTAATTGTCCTAAGCTAATTAGCATAATTAAGTAATTGAGGGTGACAAATAACTATTTTCCTGACCACTGGTTATTCTTCGTTCTAAACTCTATGTATGTACAGAGTTTCAGCTCTATTGGGTGATTTCAATTTTAATTGTCCTAAGATAATTAATCGTGTAATTATTTCGAATTAATAAATATTCGCTATTTAAATATATTAAAACGGTTTACCTAACAAACTGAATATTTTCAGCGATGTCAAATTGAGGTATGTTTTTAAACATTAGTTGTAACACTATGCCGCTGACCCATGTTCAGGAATTTTGCATGATACGTACATGGCGGATTTTTCCCGCGATTTTAGGCAGTGAGCAGAATCAATGATTACGAGCTTAGGGTACACCGATCCGTAATCAACTACCAACTTTTCGTGCAATCCTCCTCTCAGAAAGCTCTCTGCTGCTCCGAAAGCCTGTACCGCCCAAAGGTACTATCCAGTACACCCGTAATTGGGGGCTCGTCTCTAATAAAAGTTAATGTGGCACTTGTTTGTTTGTGTATCCTTAAAAGGTTGACCAGTCGAAAATTAAATCCAATCTACTTCGACAGGTTGAACAGAGTTCAGGCAATAGCCAAGCTAAAAATTCCTTAAAACTATCTTACTCAAATAATCCTATCAAATTTTTGAATTGAAAATAATTAATAGCTCAAGGATGGTAGAGTAAAAGAGTGCACTCATGTATCACCAAGGAAAAAGAGAACGCGCTCGGATTAGGATGGCAAGGCTCTCTTCAACCGACTCTTTCATTTTCGCCAAATCCGGCTTTTTTGATTGAAAGTCTAAAGCGAAAAATGTGAAATTGGTATTATTTACTGACATTGAAACTAATTGTAACAAGTTACCAATTGAGTGCGAGAAAAGTTGCGCTGGCGACTGATGGAATGATGAGTTGAGTGGTCGTTGTCGCCATTATGTCTCTCGGAGGTTCCCCTTGGTGGACTGGTGAACCTGAGAGACATGAGTGGTTGGGGATCTGGATGTTGTTTGCCCGTGTGTGTTGAGTTCCTCACCCTTCAGTTGAAGGGTGCGGATTGACTACCGTGAGGAACTCAACACACACGGGCAAACAACATCCAGATCCCCAACCACTCATGTCTCTCAGGTTCACCAGTTCACCAAGGGGAACCTCCGAGAGACATAATGGCGACAACGACCACTCAACTCATCGTAACAAGTTACCATATTGAATATACTACAAATATACATGAAAATATATTTCGTTTTTTGACTTAGGATTCCAAGCAAAAATGTCGGACTTGGCGAAAATGAAAGAATCGGCCGTACATGGTTATATAGTTCTGGTTTAAAGTGGAAACCCACCCGTACACGTTTTTTGGAGAAGGGTTAATCCTTGGCTATCCTAATCTGAGCACGTTTCCTTTCCCCTTGGTGGTAAATGAGTGCACTCATTTACTCTACCATCCTTGGAATAGCTTATAATTTGATTATAATGCAGGCTCCAGTTATTAGTGTCACTTTCCAAAAAATTAAAATGAAACACAGCTTTAGTTCCATTCCGAAGCCGATAAAAATGATAGTCCTCACAATTACCTCATAACGAAAATGCAGCAATAATTATCTAAGCGGCAAAGTTCCTTGCAGTCTGTTTTCATTTATACGAAAGAAATTCTTGGTTGCAGAAAAAGTAATTTGATGTTCAGTTAAAAATTCAAAGTGTTATTGACAGTTCGTTTCCGTACCTTAATTTTTCACTTCAAGATGTAAATTGGAAACTACAATTATTCGATCACATAATTGGTATTGCTTCTTTTTAAAAAGAGAGGGAGAACATAAAATGCTCCCTGGAATATGAGAAAGAATTAAATTATGTTTAATTATTATTGTTCGTTAGAATATGGGTTAATTCTTAATCAGTTTAAAAGGAAAAGTACATAATTTTCGTTTGCACAAGTTCATTAATTTTATGTAAATTATTAGAATTGGGTAAGCTTTCTTATACGTTTAAAGTTAGGTAGCGCGTGTAAATTATTGGCGTTAAGAAGATATTTAATTTACTTAATCATAATAATACGCACATAGCAGCCTAGGCCACGTTAAAAACGATTCGAATTATTTAGGTATTAATTGAATATGTATTGAAAAGATTAATTATGTCAACTTTATTATCTTCCAAGAGTACTTAAAGGCCATTTAGGAAGATACTGAGATCACGATGCCCTCTGTCTGTCTGTACGTGGACGAACCAGAGGTCAATGGGACTTCACAGCGCGACTTTCAGCTCAAACGGACAACGGCAACCGTAAGAAACCGTTACGATCTTAAATGTTTTAAATGTCAACACATGTCAAACGACATATTATTCGACTCCTTTATGAACATAACGTGTAGATCTAAGCTCGTTTTGAGGCCAACGATCACCGTTTGAGGAAACTGAAAAAAAGCAAAAAAATACAATTGCCACTGCCACGAACCATTGTCTTGAGTGAGCGACCCGCATACCACTGGGCTGCATAAGCGTATTACGGCATGGGGTGACAATTCATTGCCTTGGACTTCTAGCTAGAGTCAAAAGCTTCTTCTTGGCACACGGTTCGATGATGGGGAATTCGATCATTGTTTGATACGTGTCAAAGGTCAAATGTACACAGAGTGTTCTAGCTAGCTGAAACTTGGCACACAGGAGATTTCGATGATGGGGAATTCGAACGGAATGGTCGTGTGACCCCTTGACATTGTTTGACACGTGTCAAAGATAAAATTTATACAAAGTGTTCTAGCAAGCTGAAACTTAGTACACAGGAGGTTTCGATGATGGGGAATTCGATGAGTATGGTCACGTGACCCCGTAACATTGTTTGACACGTCACTACAGTCACCACCCCACCCTCATGAATAACGTGAGTGGCCCCCAAGCTAATCCTGGCAGTAGTGTATTCAAATACAAATGGGAGGAGAACATACCAGCATCAGAGCTGCCATCCGCCACAGAAGTGAGGTATAAAAGCGTTTCCCTAACATCAGCAGCAACAATGCGCTAATCGGCATATCGTGTGTGAAGGTGCAATCGCTACCACATCCGCAGCTCAGGTCACCACCGCTACGGCATTGCAATACTGATGTTCCCCTGAGCAGTGATGTGCAAATAGCTACAAATAACAACAAATCAGCAGCAGCACGTTCAACTGTCCGCTCCATTTTTACAGTCGCCTGAGTGCTCAATGCTTACACACAGACAGCGACCAGAGAATATTATTTCTGATTGAAAAGAACAATCTCAACTGAGCTCCGCAGTCACAACGCCATATCGTCACCCTTCGTCTAAGTTTTCATTTAGTTCAATCATGCCGTTGTACCATTCAAATATTAACTGAAAAATAATTGTTAAATTTAATTAATTTCAATTCAGGCGAAATCTTTCAAAAAATAAGCAATGAGAATGTTTTTCACCCATTTACCCATCTAGGGTGTGCCGTCCCTTCTGGGTATCACTGAAAAAGAAGTAGTAGCAAGAACATACGATGCATTGTAGCGTTCCACCGTTCAAGTAAGCTTGCTTACTTGCTACCAACACCACTACCTTTACTTACTATATGTAAGCCAACAACAAGTAAAGCAACCCACCTTCTCAGCATCAAGCTGATTGGTCACAGAGAGACGCTCTCGCCTCACTCACCACCGCGGAACAAGTAGCGCACAGCATGCCATGCAGAAGGCATTTACCAACAACGTACACTTCGTGCGGGAATTACACTCACGCCCAAACCAGCCGAGATTGAGAGGAAGCCCAAAGCCAAGCCACCAGAGAACAACTAGGAAGGAAGACACAGGAGCTGGACTCACCAGTCTGGCTAGGAGAACGGAACGAGCAACATCGTATAGTAGTAGTAGTAAAAGAAGATAACATATTTTACTTTTCTGTTTCCATTTCCATTAAAGTTTCCAAGTAGTATATAATTAAATAAAACGTTTCCATTATTATAATATTAAATACTGTGTGTTAAACAAGAGCACTCATTTATTTAGTCATCAGTAGATTATCATTAGAACCGCGACCTGAGATAAATCATCATCATCATTATTACATTAATTGAGCATGTAGTTAGTTGTGTTTGTCAGCGCTGTGGTCCTATAATAGTTAGCCGACTCATCAAATATCAGCATCATAATAAAAAGGTTACCACGAGCGTTGCAGTTGGCGCCCAACCAACAATTAAGTTAGCGAAAGAATAATCTACTGAAAGTGTTTGTAAGGAATTAAAAAAGATAATCAAAGTTTATTTTAGTATTCAATGTGATCAGTAAGTTGACTAATTCAATTTTAATGCATTTCTGTGTGGTTAATAATGGTTAAATTGATTAGTTAAGTACAGACTGTGTGTCTTGAAAAGGTACATAATAAGTAATTGTGAGTAAATTGTGTGTGAGTCTGACCGTTTGGTCGTGTCAGTCTCAAAGTGAAATTAATATTAGTATTTGAAGTTATAAAAGTGTAGCAGTGTCAGACATGTTCCATGTCTGACCAAGAAGATTGGCAAGATTCAGCAAGCAAGAAAATCATCAGAAGAAAGTTCATCATCACGACAAGGACGGTCCTTGCGTGAAACGACAGAAAATCAACGTACATTCAGAAAACCTGTACGTTGGTGGAAAACAGCAAAGAAAAAACCCACCCCGTCGGTCAGCTCGGATTCAGAAGTGTTTGAAGACGCCCGAGCATATTCCACAAGTAGTGACGACGCTAAAGTAAGTAAAAATTCAACAAAACAGAAGCATAAATCAGCAAGTAGCCCTCCCAGGTCACCACCTAGAAGAGTATTTATTAAACCCACCCCGGTAAATAGTAGTAACAGTTCATCAACACGTCCCACCCCAACAAATCCTACATTGTCAGCAACAATTCCTGCAGATGTGTTAGCAGCGTTAACCCGAACCAAGCAATCAGCCCTGAAAGCAGCGTTTGCAGCCGCCACACCCACCTTTAACATACCCACTGTTAAGGTGAAGCAACTCAACACAAACATCAAAATTCCGAAATACCATTCGCTGAAGAAAACAGCAGCAACATACCTAGAAGAGTTGGAATCATATTTTAAAAGTCAGGGGTTAGATCCAGCAGATTATCTTGACGCAGTGCCAGCAACAGTGGATGATGAAGTGAAGTCATGGTGCCGTCATAAAAAGACAGCAGCATATACATGGAACAACTTTAAAGCAGATTTCAAAGCAAGATATGATGGAGACAGCTATAAGTTACGCAGAGAGACTTATCTTTCAACAAGAAGACAAAAAGAAGATGAACCGGTGGAACCTTTCGTGTGGGAGATGATGGATTTGGCGAAACAAGTCAATCCAGGCGAGTCAGTAGCAGCGTCGGTAGAAAGGTGTAGGCAATCGTTAGTGCCACGCCTGAAAGCAGCATTAGCGGGATGGACAACGCCCACCCCAGAAAACTTGATCGAGCGGTGTACCAACGTCATCACAGATTTGAGGTGTCTTGACCGTGAAGAAGGTCAACGTCACAAGTTACCCCCTATTCATCCCTATTCAAATGATGGACAACGTGGAAGGAGTTATCAGCATTATGGAAGATTCCAGATCAGAGGCAACTACAGAGGTAGAAATTTTAATCCAAATTATGCAAAGCAACAAGGGACTCAAGCAAAGGCAACGACCAGTCAACAGCAAAGTTCAAGTCAGCAACCTTCAACTAGTTCACGTGGAGCTAGAGGTGGACATCAGAGTAGGTGGCAGTTTCGGCAGCAGACAAGAGGTAATTTTAGAAGATTTCCATATCATAATCCAGAGGATCATAGTGACAGGATGTGTTACCAATGCCATAAGACTGGACACATCGCAGCAAACTGCCCAACCACCGCATTTTACATGCATGATGGAGATGCACATGAGGAAGATCCAACAGTAGCAGTACCACCCGAGCAGCCTTTAAACTCGGAGGGGAGCAAGTAGCTGAGGGACCAGCTTTTGCATTCCCAGCATCAAGTAAAGTTAGTTCTTGTGTTCCTAAAATTTCAATATGTTCTGAAGCTTTATCTATTCCTGCTTTTATAGACAATGGTTCTGGTTTTAGTTCTATAAGAAAATCTTTAGCTTTAAGGTTAGCCAAGACATTTCAGCCAGTAGGAAAAGGTTAGGAAAATTGAATCTCAATATTCAAATAGGTCATAAAAAGCTAAATCATGATTTCTTTGTGTATGAAAAATTACCTTTTCCTCTTTTCATTGGTAAAGACTTAATAGTAGAATCAGATATGGTAATTCATGAAAAAGCTAATTGTTTCTGGTTTTCCGACAAGTCAGATGCAAAATATTCCATGACTCGTATGCGAGGTCGATGGGTTTTCCTTTTACAACCTTCAAAGCTTAGTAATTTAAATAGTTCAGTGCAAGAAAAAGTCGATGCACTCTTAATAAAATTTTCCAAAGTAGCAAGAACCGATGGTTCGATTGGTAGAACGAACATTGTGAAGCATAAAATTGAACTCATTTCGGACAAAGCAATAAATTGTAATCCAATATATTATCCTCCAAAATATTCAAAGCAGATAGCAGAGCAGATCAGTGACTTACTTGAGAAAGGTCTTATTAGAGAAGTTTTTTGTTCAAAATATAATGCAAACATTGTACTCGCACCCAAGCCAAATGGGAAAGTGCGTATGACTGTCGGGTACAAAAAGCTTAATGCTATTACAAAAGATAAATATTATCCTATGCATAAGGGATCTCACATTTTAAAAAGGTTACCAATAGGCGGTTACTATAGTAAAATCGATTGTAATTCTGGTTTTTGGCAAGTGGCCATGGATGAAAATTCCATTGAGTATACAACCTTTAATTTCGAAGGAAAATTATTTCAGTTTTTGGTAATGCCTTTTGGTTTAAAGAATAGTCCTGCTACATTTGTAGCATTAATGAATGAAGTATTAAATGGTTTAATTGGCAAGTTTTGCTACGTGTATGTCGATGATATTATTGTGTTTTCAAAAACAAAAGAAGAGCACTTCGCTCACTTGGAGCAAATTTTCAAAAGATTAGAGAAAGATGGTTTAACAATTAGTTGAGAAAAAAGTCAATTTTGTTTAAGGGAGATTTCATTCCTTGGTCATGTTATTACACAGGAAGGCATAAAAATGCAACCAGAAAAAGTCAGAGCAATAGTGGATTTGCCACCACCAAAAGATAAAGATGAGCTTCACTCATTCGTTGGCATGTGTGGATGGTATCAAACTTTTATTCCAAAATTTTCAATGATTGCTAGTCCTTTGTACAAAGTGTTGTCAAAGAATTCTGTGTGGAAATGGGAAAGTACCCATCAAAGTGCATTTGAGAGATTGAAAAAAGAATTGATTAGTGATAGAAATTTATCAAGTATAGATTATGATTTTCCAATTGTCATTAAAACAGACGCTTGTAATTTGGGCTTAGGAGCCGTGTTGGTGCAATATGTTGATGGCGTAGAAAAAGTCATCCATTATGCTTCCAAATTACTAAGTGATTCTGAACGAAACTTACATACGTGTGAAAAAGAATTGTTAGGAATATTGTGGGCTATAGAAAAATTCAAAGAGTATGTTTATGGCGAAGAATTTTATATCGTTACGGATAATCGAGCTTTGAAATACCTTGAAAAGTTTAAAGATAATAATACCAAGTTGGGTAGATGGGCTTTGAGATTAGCACCTTATGTAGATAAGATTCGGCATATCAAAGGAACGGAGAACACGGTAGCGGACGTGTTGTCGCGTTATTCAGTTCCAGCCAAGAAGGGAGAACCTGATTATTCTGGTGACGACCCGGATGTCATGTTCACCCCAGTGTTCAGCTTTGTGTAGGCCAGCCCTACATTCAACGAGATTCGTGAAGAGCAACAAAAAGATCCAGAAATCAAGAAGATTTATGATGACCTTGCTAGTCAGTCTGCGCGCAAGTCTGACAGCGGGTACAGGTTAAGAGAAGGTATGGTATTCAAAGTCATTAAAAAGTGTATGATGAAAAGAAATAGAAAGAAGCCCGAGTCCAGTCAACTGATGAGCAACGGTACGGGAGTGATCAACCCACAGTCCGAAGTTCATGCGGATGCTGCTAGTAGTACGGATGCTATGGAAAGTGGCGCTGGAGCTCTTTGGGATAATGGTAAAATAGAAAAATTACAGGTTCCGGTAATTCCTAAAAGTTTGCAAGGTAAATGTTTACGTTTGTTTCATGATAGTCCTACGGCAGGACATTTTGGAGTTAAGAAAACTCGATTACGAATGTCAACCAGATTGTATTGGGATGGTATGTCCAAAGATATTCGTGAGTATGTAAGGTCGTGTGATATTTGTCAAAAAGTAAAGTATAGTAATTTAAAACCCGCAGGATTAATGGGTAATGCTGAAATAGCTAGTAAAATGTTTGAGAAAATTTATATTGATTTTTTGGGTCCTTTTGTCCCTAGTGTTAATGGTAGAAACCAATATATTCTTGTTGTCCAAGATGAATTAAGTAAATGGGTTATTCCCATTAAGAGCCGCTACGACTGAGAAAGTTATGTTGTGTCTTAGAGAAGTTTTCTTGAGATTTGGTTTTCCAAAAATATTAATTTCGGATAATGCTACGCAATTTACTTCAAAGAAAATGAAAGATTTTTGCCTTGACCGAGGCATAGATCATAAGTTTTTGAGCCCCTATCATCCTCAGCAAAATCAGTCAGAAAGAGTTAATCGTACAGTAATTCCTATGATTTGTGCATTTGTTAACGATAACCATTCAGATTGGGATAGATACATTCCAGAGTTTGCTTTTGCGCTTCGTACCGCTGTGCATGACGCCACGGGTGTCACGCCAGCTTTGCTGAATCTTGATAGAGAAATTATGTTACCTTTTGATCGTAATTTTAATGTAGAAAGTGTAGATTTTAATGTTGAAGCATTTAAAAGAGTTCCTGAAAACATGAAAATTGCGGTAGAGTATGTTAGAAGATGCATGAGAAAACTGAGAATGAAAAATAAACAATATTATGATGAAAAGCATCGTGAAGTGGAATATGATGTTGGACAAAAAGTTTTAGTCAGATCTCATATTTTATCCGATAAACAAAAAGGAATAATGAAAAAATTGTCATATAAATGGATAGGACCATTGAAGGTCGCCAGACGTGTAAATAGTTGTACATATATTATTTCTGATCTTAATGATGATATTTTAGGTAAGAAACATGTAACAGATATGAAGTTGTATGTCACAAGAGAAAAGTTTAATTTTAAAATTCCAAATTCTGTGCAAAATGTTCAAGTCGCTAATAGTCAGCGTCCTAGACGCTCAGGGAGAACGTCCCATGTTCCAGGAAGGTATAAGGTATAAAAATTCAAGTAGTCATAAATATGGTATTTATGGCGATCGGTGTCTGAAATTTGGTAAGATGATAATTAACAATTAGCTAAACATGTGTATAAAATTTTATCAAAATCTAAACAGTCGCACGTGTTGAAAATCAGGATAAAAATTAAACATACCTATTAAATTTTAAGTAGTCATAATTAAGGTAATTATGGCGATCGGTCTTTAAAAATTGGTAGGAACATAGTTAACAGTTAGCTAAGCATGCATAAAAAATTCTATCAAAATCTAAACAGTCGCACATGTTGAAAATTAGGATCAAAATTAATTCACCTAGTAAATTTTTAATTGGCCATAATTAAGGTAATTTGGCGATCGATGTTTGAAAATTGGCAATAACATTATTAACATATAGCTAAACATGTATACAAAATTTTATCAAAATTGGTACAGTCGCACATATCGAAATTAGGGTCAAAGTTGAGTACACCCATTGAGTAATAGTATGAGACATAATAGCAAGAGGACGTCATTGCTTAGATATGGCAGTGCTTTGTGTACTCTACGTAACTTCAGCCGTGTGGATAGACTAAGTAGCGTTACAATAATTTTAAAAGTATAGATTTTCAAGTTTTAATTTTAGACGTAATTTTAAGTAATAAATAAATTTAATTAAGTAATTTCATTTCAATAACGCATACAAGTAAAATAAGTAGGTATGCTTAACCATGTTCGTGTTGTCTTTTAAGTTCTTTCAGACTGTCAGACGAATCAAACAAAAGTCTGACGTAAATAGGTCGAAAGGATCATCACAAAAGTCTGAACGAAAAGTGGCTTTCAAACATCAACGGAGAAATGGCTATTCGGTAATACAACTCTCAATCCTTCACGACATCCCATTATGGTCATCCCATTTCATTGTGGATCAAGTTCGTGAAAAAAAATCATCAACACCAGTAACAACAGTCAGCAATGAGTGTCTTTTCTTCTTATCGCATACTAAAATGGATAAGCGAAGTGAAAGACACGTTCCAGAAAGCAGTGAGGAAAAAGAAAGCGGGGAACCAAGCGAAAAGGATGATCATGACGCCATGAAGCAGTTTTCATCCCCAGGAGGTCTTTTGCGGGTGGAGAATGTAGCGTTCCACCGTTCAAGTAAGCTTGCTTACTTGCTACCAACACCACTACCTTTACTTACTATATGTAAGCCAACAACAAGTAAAGCAACCCACCTTCTCAGCATCAAGCTGATTGGTCACAGAGAGACGCTCTCGCCTCACTCACCACCGCGGCACAAGTAGCGCACAGCATGCCATGCAGAAGGCATTTACCAACAACGTACACTTCGTGCGGGAATTACACTCACGCCCAAACCAGCCGAGATTGAGAGGAAGCCCAAAGCCAAGCCACCAGAGAACAACTAGGAAGGAAGACACAGGAGCTGGACTCACCAGTCTGGCTAGGAGAACGGAACGAGCAACATCGTATAGTAGTAGTAGTAAAAGAAGATAACATATTTTACTTTTCCGTTTCCATTTCCATTAAAGTTTCCAAGTAGTATATAATTAAATAAAACGTTTCCATTATTATAATATTAAATACTGTGTGTTAAACAAGAGCACTCATTTATTTAGTCATCAGTAGATTATCATTAGAACCGCGACCTGAGATAAATCATCATCATCATTATTACATTAATTGAGCATGTAGTTAGTTGTGTTTGTCAGCGCTGTGGTCCTATAATAGTTAGCCGACTCATCAAATATCAGCATCATAATAAAAAGGTTACCACGAGCGTTGCAGCATGAATATGTGTCTCGTCTTTTTGTACTCTTATGCACACATTAAACTCCTGGCTCATTCCTTCAGGGACCAGCAGTATGAAATATACTCACCTAGACACACTGCCTTCTTGTGTTGTTCATTTCCTTCATTATTGTATCATCGTCACATCATAAGTTAGCTCATTGATGATCACAATTAACTAAAGCTCATGATCGAAACACATTACACATTACAAATCGTTGTTCCGAGCAGTAGTTTAGATGCTGTCATTCTGTAGTTGGGAACATAACCTGGTAACCATAACGTGGTTGAATACAATGTATATATTGTCCATATAAAACGTTCACTCATGAACCGACAAAGAATAATTACAATTTTAACGTTTCCCGGAAAAAAGCTTATATCCATATTGCACATCAATAACAACACTAAAGTTACAACAGTTGTCAACATCATTAATTCGAACGTTTGTGTGTATCCGGTGGTGATAACGCAATTCATTATAAGATTGTAATTTGAAAAATCATTTATTCCAATTTACATAGCTATAAGTTGGTAACGGCAAGATGATCTTCTGAAATTTCGGTGGTGTTAGTTTTATTGGTATTTGCGTATTTTGGTTACGAAATGTAATAATTGTTTAAATATTTATTTGGTACAGGTAATCAATGCCGATTTTTTTAGAAATGAGGTCTAAACCCTTATGTAATATAAGTGCAACTAGCCGAATGGTTTGTTTTTTGTGGTTGTTTCAACAAGCCGCTGCGACCGCCAGTGAACTTCACAACAGAGACGGTTTGCCCCCATTTCGATGGTGTTATATCAACAAAACCTGTAATGAACCAAACTGGTCAGGTGAATGCGCGGACAGATCCTCGTATCAATCTCCAGTAAACCTTAATCGCTGGGTTTTTAAACTTAAACCTGAGGGTGAAAAGATAATGTTTCCAAAATCAAAATTTCGATTCTCAAGCTTTGGAATTGTTGTGAAGGGACATACAATCAACGTAAAGCCGCGTGCTCAAATCCCAGTTACCTTCAGATGGCACAGCAACCCAGATAGCGAAAGTACATACGTATACCGGTTTGATAGTTTTCATCTACATTGGGGAGCAATGGACGACATCGGAAGCGAGCACACAATGCATGCCAGGTCATTTCCCGCCGAGGTACATTTCGTATTTTTTGATGAACAATATGGCAGCATCGAATCCGCACACAATCGGCGCACAACGTACTCTGTAATCACGGTTTCAATATTTCTTGATATTGGTCATGAAGACGGAAAACAAAACTTCTTATCGACAATTCTACAACACACAGCTGACTTGGAAAACGTCACAGAAAAAATTGTGTCATCTACATTGGAAGTCGATGGGTTATTCAGTGGGAAGAGTGCATACAGTTATCTGGGGTCTTATACAGGCCCGACTTGTCGAAAAAGTCTCTGGTTAGTATGTACAAAGCCATTCGCTGTTACAAAAGCACAATTGGTTACACTTCGAAATATAGCGGTGTCCGGGAAAAAAGTTTCATCAAATAACTTCAGGTATGTACTTGTGTTTACGCGTATAGACATACGAAAAATACGTAATTAAATATAGCTGGCATTACATCAGTCAATTGATGGACCATCAAAATTTTCCTATTTTTAACAGTAATAGAATTGTATTATTCACTAGCTTTCTGATAGGTCAGTTTACCAAGTATCTTAGGTATCGCATTATTTACTGTATCTGATTGTATGTCTGGTTGAAACTGTACTGTTGAAATGTTCTGCACAATTAATTTTGACTTCCATCTTGTCTATGACTATTTTTGCTATCGTCAATACAAGATGATTAACTGAAACATCATGCCACTGCAAAAAGTATTCCAACAGAATTGTAGGTGCATTCTAATAATTTCGATGACATGATAGTTATTTTGGTTAGGATTAGTTAGGTGTTAAATTACCTTTTATGTAGCTAACATTTGAAGTCGTAAAATGAATAAACGGTTGTAAATTATTTAAAGAAATTTAATGGAAATCTCGTTGGTACATAAGATGTAATCCAATAATTCATCTGATATTATGAATGTTTTAATTTGGCAGATCTCTGAAGGAATTACAGGGGCGCCAGTTTTACCGATGGGAATTTCAATATGTATGAATTAAGGAACGTAGGGCACCTTGGCCTTATTGAACTTCTACCAATTTATCTACATGAAAAAAATGATGCCGGGCTGCATCGTATCGGTTAAATGTTTCATATTTTATGTTGGAATAAATACCGCTAAGAATGTAGGATATGTTTAAAAGGCGCTTCATTAACAGTCAATATATTATAATTCGCTCTTGCGTTGTGAATTATTATAACACTTATAACTGTACCTCCCAAGTATTTTTGTGGAATCACGTTACGAAATATTTGAACACAAATTTTGGTGGACGCATAATCGGTTACTATATACTCTTTCGGACAAATAGATGACTGAGAATTAAAAAACAAAATTTAGTGAATTTTGTGAGCTTATTGGTAAATAAAAGGTAAAAAAAATACTACGCAGTTTGAAGGTACATGTCTTAAAAAGTCTACGATGGCGTGTTAATAGGCAACAGATTATTTTTGTCGGTGCCAATCACTAATTCCGACCTATATACTTGTCTGCCGAGCTTCCATTGAAATGGAGTTACCCTAATAAGCTTACTTTAATAGTACTGAATTGTATTATGGTTCTAGTTAATTGACCGAGAATCGTTGAGTGATATTTCTTTTTAACAACTAATTTTAGATTTTATTTTTCACTTTCATCGGTTTTATGTAAATTACTAACCATGAGCGATTACAATTAATTATTTACCATTTTACCGCCGATCTGACTCTACCAAATAACAACAATGGCGATAAAAGCACTCAAAAATTTACTTCCAAAAACAAATGTAACTTCCCGCAACATTCTCGTCACAGCGACAACTAAACGCATTCGAAAAGTGAACAATTTCAGTGTCGACTTCAGCCATTAATTTAGATACATTCTCCAACACATTCTGCCTCCCCATACTTGAAAGATTTCCGTTATCATCCTGTCTCCTCGGCTTTACTCACTAGGCGGATGCGGGATACCGGACGACGACGAAAGACCTTGCAATTTTGCTTTCCTGCATTCTTGACGACATTCACATCCAATACTACTGTCATCTATACTATCCGGAAGTATGCTGGTGTTAGCACTCCAAGGGGCCACATTTCGATGTCCTCTAAACGCTACACAACAATGACCAAATAATTAATGGCAATTGGTTGGCTAGGTATATTCCATTTTTCACGACGAGCAGTTCTCTGCATACTATTTGTCTGCTGCACAACAACATAAAGGCTGCCGACTACATGCCTGTCGGGACCAATGGTGTAATCATTAGGCTTAAGCGCTCTTTATGAGTTGTTGTCAACATTTACTTCGGTCCACGGTCGACTGATAACGATGTTCTCCTCTTCCATAATCACGGTCAGAAAGAGTATTCTATTTATCGGTGCTTGTTTGTTTATGATGACCGAAAACGTCCCCATGGTACGTATTACTCGCTATTTCCTGGCATAATCGGTGCGCAACGAGGATTAAACAGGATTAATTAAACCTCCGTGGATCAATTGTGTCTTGTCTTTTCTAGTCGGCGTCCACAAAATTGCATAAATGCACAAACCTGGGCTTATATTACTCACTAGGTTAGGTTAGGTTGCGTACTTCCAGAGGCGAATTTCGCAAATTCAAATGAAAAACATGGTTTTATATTAAATCAAGCACGCTGATTACGATTTTGATGTTCGTTTTTTTGTGAAAAGGAAATTTTAATCCTGGAAATTTGAATATAGGCGTTTTCAAGACTTAGAAATTCCTGGTCGAAAAGCACTGATTTATACCTAATTTAGGGTGCAGAAGTCGAATTTAAGGTCAAATTTGAGCCTTCCATATTTTTACCCGCTACACGTGAATATTGAGCGTAAAATTGATTGAATGTAACAACGAACGTCAGAATCAAAGTCTTCGGGTTCAATTTAGTATAAACACAAACATTTGGCCCATGTTAAGAGAAATCAAAAACGACAAATAACTCCTTCCAGCGTTCACTTGTAAGTTTAACAAAAAACAAATCACGAACTCGTAATCAGTGCACTCAATTTTATATGAAAACATATCTCACTCAGCAATACGAAGACTTCACCTGAAATAGTTCCCTAACCAGTGCCCCCAAATTCACCGCACTTTCTGCGAGACAATTAAAAATCATTCTGTAACGCTTGTATCAGGATACTTTAACTGACATCTCCATCAGACACCGCATCTACTCCACATCAGGAAATCGATCAATGAAAAACAGCAAGTTTGGAAAGATGGAATGTTTCCATCCAAAGTATTGTGACTACTATATATATTGTAGGACGGGCGTGGTATCATCTTCTAATAGCATCCTCAAATCTTCAAGATGAAACTTTTTGTGAGATCGGTTATACAGCCTTTCTCTGAAGGTTTTGTGTTGTTTCGTCGTCCCAATGCACAACATTATTCATTATTAGGTACAATAATATTTAACCAATAACTGTAAAATTGGGAATGTCGCCGAACGGGTCAAAGATTGAAATCATCAGCTGCAATACTTCTTCTTTTGGTGTATGTACTGCAGACAACACTTTGTCTGTTGTTTTATGGAATTCTGCTTGTAATGTAATCACGACGCTTTCAGGGTAATATCTATCTTCAACCGCTTCTACTATTGAAGCATCCGACTCCGTCTGATTTTACTGCTTTAATGCATCCGCGCGTAAATCTACTGGGATTTTTTATAATGCATTTCTAGACAAACGACCCTATTTAAATAACGTAAAATGCCCCAATTTGGCGTAAATCATTTATCACCTTTATCGCCTCCAACTCGCAGTCTGACGAATCCACCTAATTGTCAATATAAAGATACTGTATTGTTGCGTTATAGGCTACTGGACACTCTTCTATGTTTTACTCCGTTTGAAGGTGTTTCAGACAATTCGCTGCACTGATAGATCATTTGACTCCGAACAACATCACGATCATTTTGCTAAGCATCTGACGTTCTTTCTCCGACCATGCCACAAAAAGAAACCAATGAGCCACTAGGTTTTCTTTCCTTGTCCTGATACTACTAAACAAATAAGTGACGTCGACATTCCAACCAATCCCTTCTTCTGGAATTAAATGAGGACCGCTTGGTAGTGCGGATCGACAAAACCGGCTCCATGAAGTAGTAAGTCATTTATGCTCAGTCAAATATTTTTTGCTGTGGCATACTGTTTACTGGTCGACTGATGTTTACTGATGAATGTCGGCTATTCCAGTTTGTTGCCGTCGAATCTCGGCAACTTTGACGCCACTTTCCCGCCAACTACAATACCTCGACGCGATTCCGACATCGTGCGTGATAGCGTAAGCATGTTGCGTAACTCCGTCCAACGATGAAACTGACCATACCTCATAGAAAGATACTTTAGAGATACTGAGGTGCATGGAATATAAGACCGATTTTAGTTAAACAGCAAAGTGTACAAGTCGACTGACCATATTTTCATGTTTTTTATCTGAATTTTGTAATATTGCTGATGATAACATCATTAGCTAAAATGCTTACATCTGATGTTGGATACAGAATGATGCAACTTTGATTTGAAGGTTGACTTTTTATGGAACAACTTTAATTCCTTGAAACCATTTAATTCCTACACGTTCTCGCGTTATTATTCCATATTTTATTGTATGATTCTAATTATATATTGGCATAATTATCACGGCATTTGCATTTTATTTAATACCCTTACCCAACGTAAGGAAGCTGTTACGGTAACTTTTTAAAAGAAACAACAATCACTTCGTAAAAATATATTTTAAAAATATACTAATGTTGCTAATATACATTCAGGTTATATCCAAAACCTTTAAAACCAATTCGAAATATTTGTATTATTCTAAATTTGATTATTTGACACGCGTTTAAATTTACTCTCTTCTCACAGTTAAGAAATTAATGGCAACAATTCATCAGTTTAGGATCATAACAACGTTTGCGTTACGTCAAAATGTGATAATATGTAAGAGCTAGGTTCGCATATATTTTGTTGGTAAATATCACAACAATTTAATTATTAAATCAACTGGTCAGTTGGAACAAATATTCCTGCAATGACGAATTTTTATCACAACCTAAAAATAACAACATACGAATTTTGTCATTTCAGTATGATTTATTACAATTTGCTGTTAGGATCATCTCCGTCAACCACCATGCCACGATTAACCGTCTTCCTGATACTCAGGTTCGCCATTTTCTTCTTCTGACTCGCTTTCTGATTCTGAAACTGACTCACCAATTGGTTCCACATCTGTCAGGTTGCTGCATGTAATTGCCGTAATTGGAGCATTTATATCTTCCGCTTGTACCCAAAGTCCTAATGACTCGTCGGCAGTGTATGATCCATACCTTGTGAACTCGATGCCTGCTCCCGTGTAATTGTAATTCTTTAAATTATTTCCTAAATATCCGTTTTTGTAATATATGTCCAAAAGTTCCAAAGAAAGTAGCACCTCCTGAACGTACAATGTTTTATATTGACGGCATATTACTTGCGCGAACCCGTTAATACGCACACGAACCCAAAATTTGCCTTTCTCGTTTTTGTTGAAAGCAATCATTAATTTATATCTCATTTCCTGGTAAGGTCCCTTAAAAAAGTCTGCCATTACGTGATGAGATTTAGTGGTTTTATATGTTCCTTTATTAGTTGATAAATGCTTTGTAACATATTGGCCTGCAAGAGATATTTCGCCTGCGATTGACTCCATTATGTCGCCTCCAATTGACACACTTCCTTCGTGAGAGTCTGATGTCATTCGGTTGTATTCTATTTCGGTCGTACCCGAGTACTCACAGGAAACTTCAATTTGAGTTCGTACAGTACTTGAAACTTTACCTGTTATCGTACCCGTATAGTGTACGGCATTGATATGCTCCTGTCCACCATTTTGTACGTAGTTGAATTCTAGCAAATCTTCTTGAATACGAATTTTATCGGCATGCGGAATAAATTTTGCAGAACTCGTAGACCTCCCCAAAACAGTACTGCCGGGATTATCTACGTCAAATATCTTTTCGCTGATTTTATATTTGCCTGATGAAATAGATATTCCCTTCATATGGTATTCTAAATGAAACAAGCAGTTGGATTTGTTGCCTAACGAAGTACAGTCGGATATTGACTTGTCGTTTACGAGCAATGCGACAACATAGTTCTGCTTATCTTGAGTCCTCTCCTGTTCTTCGACAAATAATATGGCATCGTGATAAAACTTGTTTCGAATTATATAGAGATTGTCTACATATTTTTCAAACGTCCAGAAATGATAAAATGAAACGTCGCCGTCGGCTAACTCCTCTTTTCGTAAGAGCCGAGGAACTAGATTGCCACCACATGAAAGAAAACTCGGGCTCGCAGATAAATATTTATCCAGTGTGGGAAAATATAATTTGTAAAAGAACCCATTGAAGAACGGAAACCCATTGTACTCAATATCAGTCAGCATGTAAATGCTCGGGCAAACTCCAAGCAAATTGACGTCATTTTGAAACTGCCCGATATCAGATGTACGTAGAAATGGCTTCGCAGAGCCTAGACGTTTTCCGCTTTGAGATATTTTGCTTGTGACGGTTTTCTTTTTCTTTCCTCTCAATGTTCTGAAAAGAGTACAAGATTGTATGTATACACTATACTTTCAATGTCGTTATTATATTGTGTAAAGTATATTTTGTCGAGCAATCGCGTACTGATAAAGTTTTATTTTATAGTAAATACAAGCTGCTTGTTAGCAATTTATGATGGTATATTTGGAGACATTTATTTTGTGTCCCTTACTCGCGCGTCCGCCCCTCTCGGATTGGTTTGGATCAATCACGGAAATGTGTTTTCAAATTATGTTTCGGGTTATACATATAGCACAGTTATGGGATTGTACAAAATGAAAATTTCACGGAATAAGCGCATTAGAGGGCCGGGATGCTGGTTATAAAAATCAAAGGCGACAGCAAAAAACTTCCACAACTTAAACATTTATCACTAAAAATAAAATAAAAATATCACTAAGCGCATGTGGTACTTCAGTCCGCTTGAAACAGAGTTGTGTTAAAATATCTGATTTGCATTACAATTACCTTTAATGTTTTATGTCAGTACCATCAGTTTAGTTTTTATTTGAAACTTATTCAAGGCTTGCAATATTTGAGAACCGCTAGCAACAAACGATTTCACACATTGTCAACCTTTGTTCAATTTTATAGAGACGAAACAGTAACTTTGATGGTTTTGCGAGCTTATGCAATTTTTTTGCGATTAAATGCTGATTCTGAATACGCGAATTTAATACCCTATTTTTATTGTGCGGCACATTATTATTAATAATATTTTTATTTGTGCACATGTCGAGTACAATCGATCCTTAATGAATTTAGATATGAACTAGGACGGGTGTATATCAGAATTGTGGAAGCGCTTTGTATGTGAAACTGAGAACTGGCACTCATTTCACCTTTCCAAACGCTACTTCTGAATTTTTCGATCAATTTCCGAAATAATGAATGTTGTCCCTTTGTTGACCCTATGTCAATGGAGACGCCAGAATGAAAGTTTGTCGAATTGACCGACAGTGTCGTGACAAAAAATGATCAGCATAAAATTCTGTGTAAGATAGACCAATAAAGTTTTTTTGACTATAAAGATGCATGGTGACCTCATCCCCCCACCATATCCGTGGGGTTGATCCCAGGATGCCGAAACTCAATACCGATCTTTCGAATCGCCCTATGTACCTCCACGAAAAATTTGCACGAAATCGGTCAACGCGGAAGTGTTTAAAGACAAACAAACAGATCAATCGCAACAACTACCTATATATTGCATTCCATGCTTCCGGTAGTTAATAATATATATATTCGCGTATAAGTGGAAATATGACATTAAATTTTTTTAATTGTTCACAAATAATTTTATGTGGCAAAATTCGGTTACTGTAACTATCGGTTTCAAATTATGGAAAGGTGTCTTCCCATTTATTATATATGTGTGAAACTCTCATAAAAGTATATTTTGTCGTGAACTCGGTGACAGTGTTGGAGCTGCGGAACCATGGCGGTCATTGCTGTATTTAAAGCGATCATGCACGTAAATCTCATATAGTTTGCACGTTACACGCCAATATACGCGAACAGCAGCACTGAGACACGCGAAGCTTGGTCAACTCTGTTACAGAACCGTGTTATAGTCCGCAAACTTTTATCATAAATATGGAGGTCCAAGGACACGAATGTAGTAGTTGCAAGCTGAAGTGTTTATACAGACTGTCGCCTAAAATACTAACATTATAGAGTCTCCAGTACTGGATACGCTAAGTTGTGAAAGTCAATAGTTGCGCCAATATGAATAACTAAAATATTGAAACAAATAACGATTGTCGAGAAATTTATAGTGTATATCAACAAACCGTCTTTCAGACAGACAAACATCAATCAATCCATCAAGACAATTCATTGTCGCAATTTTGAAGGAACCTTACGCGCGCCGAATCGTTTATACTGCAGCAACACTGTGCTGTAAAGACATTCGTCAAGCAGAAGGCACAAAAATGCACTAGGCCCACTCGCCACGCGAACACAGACACGCGTCACGATACACCAATCACGTCATGATACGCGCCGATGCTTGATTCTATCCGACAGCGAGCCCTGTTAGTTTCTCCAACATCCTCAATAATAACCAATGTAAGGATAACAAGCAGGGTATATGTTTTTACATGTATATAATGATTATCTCCATTATGACATGGAAAAATGGAAAAATGTTTAACAGGTAAAGAATCAATAGGATTAGCACAGGAAATCATATGGCTTTGTTTATGCACCGCTACTGTCATGCACCGTTGTATGTATAATCGGCACATGCCAGTTTAAGATATGTTGTTTTAGTTTGATGTGAACATGACAATCCATTTAATATTTAAATTTTGGACCATTTCAGAAATATGGACAGATGATTTGAGACAGTTCATCTCCAGACGTTTAATTCCATTTACAACCCGAACTATGTGCATGATATATCAGCCATTTCAAATGCACCAAGACAATTTTCGAACACATTTTTAGTCATAAAATTTATGTGAGCCCGTAAGAGTGACTCGTGCATTAGAGCGTTTCGAATGCGATTTCTAGTGAACAACTGTTTTGGTCCTTTTTTTGAAACCAAATAAGTGCAATATCACAAAAGCAAGTTTGCCAATGAATGAAAGTGGTGTGAAATGATTTGACTTACAATGGAAAAGCCTATAAAACCGAGTTTGCGGTCAGGAGATCCGTATTTTTTCGATAAATTAAAAATATATGATTTTAGTAAGGTGGCATTTTCGGTTTGTTTTCCAAATTCAGACGGGCTGTATCATAATTGATAGATAAACACCATGCTTACGGATATATTACACACAATTTGATTTGACGATATGATGTTGCATGATGTGCAAAAACCATTTTGAAGATAACGGATTAAAGACGTTGACCTAACGGATCAAGCAATATTAAACAACACGTATTCTGAAATACCAATGACAAAACGTCAAGCCATTCAACCAAATATCGTTCAAATATATTATTACTGAAGTCACCTTTTGTATTCACAAAATTGAGTACAGCAGGCATGGCACCAACTTTAGTAATGGCACATTTGCATGCAACAATAGTCCGGTTTATAACACTCATCGAAATCGTTTGCTCTTTTCTTGTTAAATGTCTTCATTAAAAATTAGAAAACTTTGTGGCGACAAATAATTTTCGTGCAAGCAACCAAAATCTAAAACAACATTTTGGAGTAGATGCGCCAGGCAGTTAGTTTATCACCACCAGTACCGGTGCGCTGGTTACTTGTTAGAGTGGCATGTATATACAATATGCTGTATGTGCTTGTTTCGATTTTGAAGAATTGTGTCAATCATTTTGTCAAATGCAAATATGTGCTGCAAGTGCATTATCCGGCTTACATTGTTACGTTGACGTTGCGTCTTCTATATTTGATTCCTACACTTCGAAAATACATCCTCCAAGTTCTGCTGGCAGCCTTTGGTATCAATACTTGAGTGTCGGTTCCTTTTCCGTTAATTCCTTTCCAGAAATGTATCTAGGCAAGCACCAGATAATTAGAGAAACATGTTTACATACGTTCTGTCCCTCTGAGGTTTTTAGAAATGATATTGGATATACAATATTTTTTTAATAAGCTATGTCACATAAATGTGTATATTGTCATGAATTTTGTGGGGTAACGTGGTAGTGCTGGAGACGCTCCACGACCAATGCGCTGATTTCTGTGTTCAGCGTGCTCAAGCACGCCTTTCTTATTTACTTTCCAAGTGAATCTGCTCTGTACGTGCAAAACAGATATAAAATACACAGAACTAAAATCATAGCACCACCACTGCTCCAACTCACACTCTTCTCTTAGAATCCGTCTACTCTGGCCACATAAATGTGGACCTCCAACGAGAGGAATTAAAATTTAACTTGGCCAACGGCCACTAATTGTCATTTGATAAATGTTTCGTGTAAATAAAATATCAGGGCTGTTAAATAATTAAAAATCGTCAGCTGAAATTTGGCCTGCGCATTTAATTGACACGTAATCCTGATCCGAGCCTCTGTTGAAACGAAGTTGTGATGAGCATATTGGGCAGTAAAGTGAAAACCGTTTCATTTCAACGGACATAACTTTCAATAATAGCTCGTTATCAAACAAATTTTATTTCTAAAATGAACATCGTCATAACAGAACATACATTAGCATAAGACTGTTAATGTGATAGATGCTGAAATCTTGGTAAACTACTGTCAAGGTTTTTCATATTGCGCTGCTGGTTTTGTGGTGAAAATGCGTTTTGTTGTGAAATTACCAAGACTGCATAGAGATACCAAGACTGCACAGAGATACCAAGAGTGCACAGAGATACCAAGACTGCACAGAGATACCAAGACTGCACAGAGATACCAAGACTGCACAGAGATACCAAGACTGCACAGAGATACCAAGACTGCACAGAGATACCAAGACTGCACAGAGATACCAAGACTGCACAGAGATACCAAGACTGCACAGAGATACCAAGACTGCACAGAGATACCAAGACTGCACAGAGATACCAAGACTGCACAGAGATACCAAAACTGCACAGAGATACCAATACTGCACAGAGACACAAAGACTGCACAGAGATACCAAGACTGCACAGAGATACCAAAACTGCACAGAGATACCAATACTGCACAGAGACACAAAGACTGCACAGAGATACCAAGACTGCACAGAGATACCAAGACTGCACAGAGATACCAAGACTGCACAGAGATACCAAGACTGCACAGAGATACCAAGACTGCACAGAGATACCAAGACTGCACAGAGATACCAAGACTGCACAGAGATACCAAGACTGCACAGAGATACCAAGACTGCACAGAGATACCAAGACTGCACAGAGATACCAAGACTGCACAGAGATACCAAGACTGCACAGAGATACCAAGACTGCACAGAGATACCAAGACTGCACAGAGATACCAAGACTGCACAGAGATACCAAGACTGCACAGAGATACCAAGACTGCACAGAGATACCAAGACTGCACAGAGATACCAAGACTGCACAGAGATACCAAGACTGCACAGAGATACCAAGACTGCACAGAGACACAAAGACTGCACAGAGATACCAAGACTGCACAGAGATACCAAGACTGCACAGAGATACCAAGACTGCACAGAGATACCAAGACTGCACAGAGATACCAAAACTGCACAGAGATACCAATACTGCACAGAGACACAAAGACTGCACAGAGATACCAAGACTGCACAGAGATACCAAGACTGCACAGAGATACCAAGACAGCACAGAGATACCAAGACTGCACAAAGACACAAAGACTGCACAGAGATACCAAGACTGCACAGAGATACCAAGACTGCACAGAGATACCAAGACTGCACAGAGATACCAAGACTGCACAGAGATACCCAGACTGCACAGAGATACCAAGACTGCACAGAGATACCAAGACTGCACAGAGATACCAAGACTGCACAGAGATACCAAGACTGCACAGAGATACCAAGACTGCACAGAGATACCAAGACTGCACAGAGATACCAAGACTGCACAGAGATACCAAGACTGCACAGAGATACCAAGACTGCACAGAGATACCAAGACTGCACAGAGATACCAAGACTGCACAGAGATACCAAGACTGCACAGAGATACCAAGACTGCACAGAGATACCAAGACTGCACAGAGATACCAAGACTGCACAGAGATACCAAGACTGCACAGAGATACCAAGACTGCACAGAGATACCAAGACTGCACAGAGATACCAAAACTGCACAGAGATACCAATACTGCACAGAGACACAAAGACTGCACAGAGATACCAAGACTGCACAGAGAAACCTTACTGCGGGTGAACATTTCAAACTCCGGGGGAGCATTGCTAACTCCAGGTGTCCATTGCTGACTGCGGGTGCCGCATGCCAGTCCTGCGTCATGTTCTGCGGAATCACTTTTTTCTCCCAATGTTCTGCGAGCCTGCCTCGCGGTTCTGGAAGATTCTGCAGCCGTGCAAAACGTGCAGCCTAACTCCGGGTGAACATTGCTAACTCTGGGTGAACATTACTAACTCCGGGTAAACATTGCTAACTCCTGGTGAACATTGCTAACTCCGAGTGAAAATTGCTAACTCCGAGTGAACATTGCTAACTCCGAGTGAACATTGCTAACTCCGGGTGACCATTGTTGACTCCGGGTGAACATTGCTTACTCTTGGTGAGTGTTGCGAGGACGCGTTGTACTAACAATTGCTTTTGTATTAAGTCAATTCTTGTACGGTGAAATATTAAATAAGGGTGCAAGGGTTTACAATTAAATCCATTTACAGCTTTATGGGTACCATCACTAGATTTATTAGAACGAGGCTAGCCTGACGCCTGCGTCGTGCACAATGTTAGTGTCACGTATTCTGTCTTCGTTATTTCACAACATCACACTGCGTTTTATTATCATTATAATACTAATCTACAATTACTTCCAAAAATTTAATCATGGATGGGTCGGTTAGGTACCTGCAAAACCCCATGTTCAAATGTAAGTCCTGTTAAACCTTCTGTTATTTCGTATTAATCCCCATTTTAAATGGTAACAAAATTGTCCCTCCATGCATAACCTAATGTTAAATTGTAACACAGATGTCACTCATGCTAAACGCTAAATGATACTAAAACCCGGCGTTTATTTATTTTATTCTAAACCCCCTGATCTTGGATGACATTAACACGGGGTTTAGCAAAGCGTGTATTTACATGGGGTTTAGCATGGTGAGCAAACTTATACAATATAAATATGATTTAGCATAGAAATGTTGGCCCCCTGTTAAATCCCTGGTTAAAATTTGAGAAAACATTGTATATTAGCATTATAAATATTATACATTATTTTACAAAAAAACCAGATTTTTATTTAAATATTTTTCACAGGTTCAGTACTATGAAAAGCCTGTGGTCAATAATTTGTGGTAAGCAACATACAATCCTCCAACCAAAACCGTGCAACCGTATAGGTTATGTTCATGTTATGGTGAACACTTGCAATACCTGCGTATATGCCGTTTGTGTGTATATCAATACGTGATTCGGTAGCCCCACTGATATTCATGCAACCTGAGATTTCTGAAAGCACTCAGAAAAACTTTAGTGTGACAAGGACAGGTAAAATTGCTTCTAATTCCAAAGAAGATACTGCGTCGTCACTAACAGAAACAAAAGTAAATGACAAAACTCGACGATGTTAGGCACTATTTATAAATCCGTTACATGCAATATTGTATTTCAAATTTCATACCGGTTCCGGTTTAAGTAAAGTATGCAAATACCTACGTCCAGAATATATTGCAACCATTACATAATAATAAAATATGAACACTCCAAACAATTGGAACGAAAATAAAAACTGGAGCACATAATAATTATACTAGAAATTATGTTTGAATATGAAATCACTTCCGAAGATTAAAAGCTAAAATTGATTGACCATACCCCAGAGTTTTGTGACCGCAAATCCAATAACTGTGTAACTTGGACATCGTTGTGCAATGAAAGCAAAAATGAATAATAATTATCATGTATCAAGGTGCTGGATAAAGCACCTAAAACAAACATATGTAATGTTGTTAAATATATCCAAAGCATAATGATAGGACACAACGTAGTCGGGCCAAAACAAAATACGACCATGTTCAAAAGAATTATCAGCCCCTATTACACGAAATTCCTGGAATCGGTAATTGTTAGTTCTTTTGTGAGTGTGCACACTCTACACACATATGCTGTACGAAATTCACTCCATTGTAACGCCAACTGAAGTAGATCTTTGAATTACGCAATGCCATATATTGTGGAAGCAGCCGATAAAAAATCAAAAGGTTGAGTATAGGGATGACTTATACCATGTTATCATTGCTGCTTTGTCGGTGTATGTAATCAGGTTGTAAGCAGATAGTAATGTTTAGATTGTAGATTTCATAGTTATTATCATGTAAATGCAACTCAATACGCACCTTCAGTTCCTTGCAGTTAGGTTACATTGTTATCAATGGAGCCTTGTCGTGTAGAAAGTCTGTAGGCCGCCGAAATGTACATATATTTTTGACGTAGTAATAAAATGCACACGAGCTACCCAGTCACTTTTTCAATGAGCCTCAGTGGTCGTTCATGCCAAACTTAGTTGTGCTCGAAATTGGCAGTTATTTAAAGTGGTAATTTTTTTAGGTTAATTAATTTAGTTAGTTTCTTATAATTAACTAAATAATAAAAGTATTATTAATTGTTAATCAACCGTTTTGCTGAAATAAACAATTCGAAATCTCGTCGCTCCATATTCCTCTATCATACCTCCGCCGTCATCAAAATAACCGTGAACTGACAGATATTGATCAATGAGCGGTTATATAAATACCTACTTACTAGGTACACTTTTGAAATGTAAGTCGAGTTCAG